>JAJOZX010002678.1:255000-307500 GCA_023014485.1 Bathynomus jamesi | reverse complement strand
GGCTTACCGTGATGGAGTGCCTCCGCCCACTGAATCTCTAGATCTGAATCCCATCGATTTGATCGGGGATGAGTTGGATGGGATAGTTAAAACGAAGTATTCGACAAACGCAAAATATCTGAGGAACGCTCTTCTACAAGAAGACTGAAATAAACGTTCTTATAATTTTTGAGCAATTTGCTCGAGCGATTTTCTTAACAATATTTTTTTGTTTGTTTTTTAAACAACTGCTGAGCAAAATGGCGCGAATTTGGCAACCACTAATTTCCAATAAAAATGGCTACCTCGATGAAAAATGTTTGAAATTAAAATTTAATAGTTGGACAGTGTTTAAGTACAGTGCTTCTATGTTAAATGTTGTGAGACACATTTAAAATGGTTTGGGATTGATATATTTTTACCATTTGACTCAATATCAGCCTATTTCATTAGGAAACCATGAAATTATGTTAAATGTTGTAAAAGACACACTTTAAATGGTTTGGGATTGATATAATTTTTTTCTCTTTGACTCAATATCAGCCTATTTGATGAGGAAAAAATGAAATTATGTTAAATGTTGTAAGACACACTTTAAATGGTTTGGGATTGATATAATTTTTTTTCTCTTTGACTCAATATCAGCCTATTTGATGAGGAAACCATGAAATTATGTTAAATGTTGTAAGACACACTTTAATTAAATGGTTTAGGATTGATATAATTTTTTTCTCTTTGACTCAATATCAGCCTATTTGATGAGGAAACCATGAGATTATGTTAAATGTTGTAAGACACAGTTTAAATGGTTTGGGACTGATATAATTTTTTTCTCTTTGACTCAATATCAGCCTATTTGATGAGGAAACCACATGATTCTATAAGTTTTACTGTCAGTATATATTACCATTTACGAATCCGGATTCACTCAAGATTTTCCTACTACATAAACCAACAGCTTTTAAAGACTGACACGGTTAATTTAGCGTAAGATAACATACGGTGTTCTCAGTTACTTATTAACATAATCCACACAAAGAATTTGTCTAATTGTAGGCATCATCCTCATATTATGGTGACTCATTTTACATCCAACACTTACAGTTAGTGTTTAATATTGTAGAACCTTATAACGTACAGTGTTCCATTACTTTTCTCGTATTTGTCTACACCATATCTAGTGTGTCTGGATCGATTTCACCATGGACTGATGATGTATAATCCACTTTTTGTTTCATTGTAAGAAGGAAACAGCAAAAGGAAATTGTAACGAGTCTTAATACATCCAATTAATGCGAAATTTCAAAAGATTCCTCAAGGAAAATGATGTAATTTAACATCCGGTGTCAGACAAGACCGTCCTAGGCCGGCAACACACAGGATCGTCTTGCGACTGACGACTGACGACTTCGATTGTGGCGATTCGAGTCACGTGTGATTTTACAATGACAGAATGGGAGCCCCGCACACTACCGCGACGCGATTCTGGGGAATCGCGTCGCGGTCGCTGTTCGAGAAAAGAACAGTTCTCTCTTACAGTTGAGAGAGTGACTGTAATTTCCATATATATATATATATATATATATATATATATATATATATATTTATATATATATATATATATATATATATATATATAGCTTTTAAAGACTTTTGTAACCGAGTAGATCTCTTATATATAGATATACGAGTATAAAAGATCAAAAGTCTTGTCCTCCTTCCGTAGATAAAAGACAGACGCAGAAATTTCACAGATTTACTCTTTTTAACAAATCGCAGTTACCATAACAACCCCTTTTGAAGGGGATCATTTGTTTGGAAACTGCATTTTAGCAAACACTACACACGATGACCTACTCTTTTTAAGTTAAAAAAACAACAACAACAGCCTTTTGTTTTAATAATGAGATAAATTGTTTTTAAAAATAGGCTTTTAGTTGAAAGGTTTCGTTCAAGACATTTTGGTTGCTATGGTAACTGAGTGACGTTGAAAAATATACGTCGCTTCCGTCCGAATTGTCAATTCTGACGAAGATCAGGCTTGCTGCCTCACCTTCAACCTATAGCTTAACGTGGAATCCGAACCACGATCCGCCAAGGAAGTCTGAAATCACAGAGTCCTAGCTCGGACTCGATGCAACGAATTCTTGATCAGCAACCCAGCATCTTAACCAATAACCTACCGAAGTGGGTGTGTGTATATATATATATGTATATAGGTCGTCAAAATTCAAGGTATATCATCATCAGAATCGGAAGTACGCAGCTCAGTACCACAAGCGACAGTACTGGCCTCACTCCTGTTCATTATCATGCTAACAGACATAGACGGCGGAGTAAACAGCAACAAGTATAGTAACATTCTTTGCAGACGATACAAAGATCAGCAGAAAAATCAGCGATGTACATGACGTGGAGGCCTTGCAGAGGGACACGAACAAAATATACAAATGGTCAGAAGACAACAACATGTCATTTAACACCGAGAAATTTCAGCTCTTGAGATACGTAGAAAAGAGGAACTTAAACAGACTGCATATTATGCTCCAGATAGAGAGGAAATTCAGAGAAGCACGAAAGCGATCGATCTGGGGGTAATAATGACAGATGATGACAGGTACTAAGAACGTTCAAAAGAAGGGACAGGACAGTAATGATTCCCCTGCTAAAACCACTGATTGTACCAAAACTTGAATACTGCTCAGTTTTGACGTCCCCATATAAAAAGGAAGAAATTAATAAACTAGAAGAAACGCAGAGACATTTCACAGCCAAGATTGATGGCTGTAAAGAACTCAACTACTGGGAAAGACTATGTAAACTAAATCTGTACTCCTGGAAAGAAAAGAGGTACACCATAATCTACATATGGAACATGATCGAAAAACTGGTACCAACCTAAAACTAAACCCAATTACCATTCAAATAACACTGGAAAATAGGAAAGGCAGAATGTGTAGTGTTTCCAATTTAAAGGCCCGACAAGGGACCTCCTCAACACTGAAGGAAAATAGCTTGGTTGTCAGGGGGCCAAGAATTTTCAACCAGCTTCCAAAGAACCTCAGAAACGTTACAAGGGTCAAAGTTGAAGTCTTCAAGAGAAGACTAGCTGCCTGGCTCAGGACGGTACCAGATGAGCCGGGTGTACCTGGCTATGTACGGTGGAGAGCGCAAGAAAGCAACTCGCTCCTCCACCAAGCCAGACCTAGAGGCGGGGCCACCAGCTTGACCTCCGTGTGAAGAGAGACCAATGCACGAAACAGCAACAAGGTTAACAAGGTGTGTGTATATATATTAAAATTACATTTTGATGGAAATTGAGTTTCATTTTTTATTTTGAATTACATTCATAAAAATACTTTCAAACTTCCTGTTATTAATTTGTTGTTTTTAAGAATGAAAAAAATGAAACATTGAAAATGGTTGTTGTATGTTGTGGATGTGAATTTGTTTTTAATTGTACTTGTTGTTCTCCGTACTAACAACCAATGAGGGGGGTGGGGTGACGTATAACAGAGGGGACCAACAACTTAATGTGGAATCAGAACTATCTAAGCATTCCTACATTGTTTAAACGCGGAGGAGGATGGTCACCCGGTCACCCTTCCAAAGAGTAAAGAGGCTAAATGTCGTTTAACCTCGATGATCTCACTGGAAGAGGTGTTACGACGTGGCTATGAGGTATTCCTCAAACGTGAAGTACTTTTGAAAGTATTACTTATCCCATAATGCTCTAAAGTTATGGAAATAACTTCATCGAAAAAGTTCTATGTAATAAAAAAAGCTTAAAAAAAGCGAATTTAGCGAGTTTTTAATTGTTTTTTAATATTTTAACTAAAATATATTAAAAATAATACAACAAAAATTTACAATTAGTAATTTCTGGCGCCGTTTTTTAACATATATATTCCTTTTTTGATGAACTTTTTTCCACAAGTATAGATTCTTATAATCTAATTTTTAGTACAGAAACACACACAATACCTCACCTTAACCTAATGCGGCCCATTGCTCTAACTCCTGTATTATAACTGTTACCAGTATCATCGGAATTCGAACCCCTGACCTTAGTGTCTTTACTTAACTTATAGGGGAACAGTGTTACCTACTTAGCTACGATCACTGCCTTCACTTTACCTTAAGTGCCAATAATAATGGCGTTTGGTTTAACATCCTTCTTGACGAAGGTCATGTAACGGAAGGGACCTACAACTTTAAGTGATATCTGAACCGCTACGCCGCCAAATGAAGACCCAGAGACTCGAACCCATAACCTTTGGATTAACAACCTGGTACTCTACCACGAGGCTATCCTTGCGAGTTTATATTGGGCACTCCATGTATGTGTAATATCCATTTGTTATAGCATTAATTGTCGTATTTATCTAAACCAGGAGTTTCTAATTAACCCTTTTAGATCGATGTACCATATTTGCTACCATACTTTTCTAAGTACCACCATTAAGGAAAGTACAGTAGGTGAAAGTACAATCTAATCAAATCGTTTGAAAGGTTGACTATGGTGTTCAATCTTGAATTTTGTGCATATTCTAAAAGGTTACATTATTTATTCCACTGATATTCATGGACATTTGTACTGAACCAGGGTCTTGATTTTGGCCTTGCAGTGAGGCTTGCACATTATCGTTAAATAACTTGAAATCTACCTCGAGGACAAATTGGATAACATGGAAACTCTCAGTCGAAAAAGTTGCCAGTTATTCATTTACAACTAATGATAATAATGCTTTTGAAAACCTTATCATGAAAATAGTTGTCAATTATCAAGTTATGTATTTATCACTCTCTTGCATACCACTTACATCAGCTACATACCGCAGGTTGGGAATCGCTGACCTAAACCATTCGGTGAAAGGTCAAAAACTGAAATTAATTGATTAAATTAATGGTGCACAAAAGCTGAAATAACCTGGTCAATGATCGGTCTTTCTTCAGCAAAGACGTTTTAAGGAGCTAGTTCATGTTTTAAGGTACTATTTCGTGATTGGCGCAGCAGCACCGTGCGCATACCAATAGTTAAAGAACTGAGTTGGATTACAAAATATTACAAAAAACATTTTTTCATTTATTTTCTTTTTTAATCTCTAAAATCCAAAAATTTACTGATCAAAAATGTTTTTGGAGCAAATTTTCCTTCAAAAATTTTCCAAAAATATAAAAAGAAAAAAAAAATTCCACAAATTTTCGAATTTATACTTACCAAATTTTGGACGTAAATTATTATGACCCTGTAATTAAGTGCATTCATCTTTGGTCAGTTTACTCTTAAAAAAAAATATATATATACACATGTTAAATAAATTTGTGTAGTGTATGAAATATATTTATATTAATATTATAAATAATATTAGAACCATCAATTTTACCTGGTGTTTACCCGTTAATTAATAAGTATACCTGAAGATTTTCTCAAACTATTCAATGTAAACCGCTTTTCCTCGAAGTAATTCTAAACTGGACGATCATAATCCATTTTGAATAAAAAAAAATTAAAAATTACAACCGGGTATTTTTCATATCTTTCATAGCCATTTTTAAAATTTTTTTAAGATTTTTAAAAATAATTTATGCGCTTGAAATAGTAGTTAAAAACCTTAATTTATATATTTCTTAATTATTACTTTTAATATTATGTGTTAGTTATAAAATAATTTGTAAATAGACGTTTACAGCTGAGATTCGTTGGATGAAAAATGCAGCTAAAATTAGAGTTATTGAACTAATTTTCTTATATATATATATATATATATATATATATATATATATACACTAGGGGCACTCACTATATTTTGCCCCACCCTTTCTTCTTAGCTAAATAATAGGCCATGGGGCTGAAATGTCTTTTGGGCCGTAAGTTTGAACTTTCTGCGCGTCACATAACCGGATTTTTCCAGTTTGAACCTCCCCTCTTTGTATAAAACCGCTTTTAAACGCCCTTGGATAAAACCGATGGTTAACGCAGTTTCGAAAATGGCGTCTGAAGTGATGTGCGTCGTAAACAGAGAGCTGAGCTGTTATCGAGTTCTTAACCGCAGAGAAGGAAATAGTTGGAAATGTTCATAAACGTCTACAAAACGTTTACGGAGATGCTGTTGTTGATCGAAGCACAGTTGGACGCTGGTCTACACGTGTGAGATTATCGGAGAGAGGGAGAGCCAGCCCCGATGGTAAGCCACGCAGCGGTCGTCGCCCGGCATCGGCTGTGACATCTCACACTGTGCAACGTGCTAACAGCATCATTCGATCAAATCAGCGCGTCACATACAAGGAGCTATCACAGGAGCTAGGAATTAGTGAAGGAAGTGTGAATACGATAATTCAGCAACTGGGATACTCAAAAGTGTGTGACTGGGCATGAGACTTGGGTACACCACTTTGAACCTGAAACAAAACGCCAATCCATGGAGCGGCATCACGCGGACTCCCTACGTAAGAAAAAGTTCGAAATGGCTCCCTCTGCAGGAAAGGTTATAGCCACACCCTTTTCATGTCCCAGAAGATGGATTCTGGTGGACATTATAAAGAAAAGACAAACATTCAACTCAGAGGCATATATTGCTACCCTACAGATACTCCAGAGACGTATAAAACGAGTTCGACCGGAAAGAAAACTGGAAGACGTCCTTCTCTTGCACGATAACGCAAGACCAAACAACAGTTTGCAAACAAGAGAGGCCATCACAAAAATGCGCTTGACTCTGTTACCCCACTCTTCATACAACCCGGATCTGGCACCTTCAGACTTCCATTTGTTTGGGCCAATGAAGGATGCTATTCGTGGAAGAAAGTTTCAGTGACGATGAAGTTGTTGAGAAGGTTAAAAGGTGGCTCCAGCGGAACCTAGCGGACTTTTACCAGCAAGGAATAAAGGCCCTTGTTTCGAGGTGGAGGGAAGCCGTAGAAAAGGATGGAGACTATGTGGAAAAATAAAAACTTGTAAAAAAAGGTATATAACTACTTGTGTACAAAATTTCTAGAACTTACAAGGAAACTTGGAAAGAAAAAAAAAGGTGGGGCAAAATATGTTGAGAGGCCCTCGTATACTGTGCAAAAATAAGACGCAAATCAATTATGCCATTGAAAGTAACATTTCCACAAATAGGCCGTAATTACGCCTTAATGTGTCTCAATCAAGTATAAGGAGAGATTACTGGAACTTTCTGGTTTTAAGTTGTTGAATGAAAATTGACATTCACAATTAGGAAATTTTGTATAAATGCATCAACCTGAATGCAAAGCTTCAACAAGTGTTGATAAAAGGGAATTATTTACTCTGTTTGGGTCCAGTTTTCTTCGTGACAGAGTTCTGCTTTGTTCTATTCTAAGGTGGGGTCTGTTTTATATGAAGTAAAGCGTATTTTAATGAGGTTACATCAGAAGGTTATAGTCAATGAGTGCAAAAAGTGCAAAAAGAAGAGGTTTCTGAAACAAGCATTCAAAACTAATCAAGAAATATAATGAACTAGAGCCACTGACGATAAGAGCAGAGGATCAGGTCACTAAAAGACAGATATAAATCTAGCACCACCGACCCTTTGGTGACATAACAGACAAGAAGACAAACTGCGTCGAGAAAGGATAAAAGTGTGCATCGCGGTGGATTTTGGTAAGTGTTAATCTCTTCTACGTATTTTCTTTACGGACAGAAATTCGTTTTACTCCAAAGTCTCCTTTTAACTCTTCCTAAAGCAATTTATGTCTATGTGGATGATTCACTTTCACCGCATGTCTGTGAATTCCTATCTGATACTGATGTAACATTGCTCCCACATCCTCCACATTCACCAGACATAGCGCCATGTGACTTTATCCTGTTTCCTCGAATGAAACAAATTAGTTTGGTCAGGTTAGGTTAGTATAGGCCAGACTTTATTAGATTAGGTTAGGCTAAACTAATTTGTTAGAGTGTCGATAAAATATTCCGTTGGTGAAACCGTTATAGGTGTGTGCTTTATCTATATCTATCTACAGTATCTATCTATCTATCTATCTATCTCTTTATCTATCTACAGTATCTATCTATCTATCTATCTATCTCTTTATCTATCTATCTCTATATATAAATACTGTTAGCTTTGACACTATAATAATGTAATCAATTAAATTAATGAATAAGTGAGGCTCGAGGTCACCAGATCTTATCAGATCACATCATATAATGATATTAAGTAAAGAAATGAATAGAGGGAGCTTTCTATCCTTTATTAAAACAAAACAAGGAGTGGTGAAAATTATATTAACGTCTGAGTAATGTTGTGCCCTGAATGACGTCATAATGCTTAATGAATTGCTCGCTAAGAAAATGCTTCAAATACCGATTAAAGTTGATAACAAAAAGGAATTCATACGTTGTAGGTCATTAATGAAATAACAAACATGCGCCCGTGGCGGGAGACCTTTCTTTCACTGTTTCTGGCATGGTGTGAGGTGCCAGCTCGAAGTCCTCAATTGAGGAGTGATTTACTCCGAGTGAGGGTTGCTTGCGAAGGAGTCTCGATTGGATGTGCGATGTGACGTCATCTTAATCGCAGCTGTGTCGCTGGACACTGGGCTCCATTTTAAAGTAGAGGTCGTGAAAGTATCTTAAGGCGTCTCTGTAGCTATATATATAATATTAAGTTTCGCGGAGACCAATATTTATTATAAAGTCGAAATTTGTTACAGAAGTCCTGATTGGCCGAAATTGGTCAAGTGGCAAAATAACAAATCCAACCTAAAACGACCGCCTAATATATATATATATATATATATATATATATACTGTAATTTAATTATGAAAATCGAAGTATTTGCTTTATAAGGCTAATTATGAAACATCATGAAAAAAAAAAAGATTAAAATAATTTATCTGACGGTCTATATTTATTTTGCTTATATAAAAGTCCCCCCTTTAGTATAATTTGATGTTTAATTAAAAAATAATTAATAAATTGATAACTCAAAAGAAAATCAGGGCGAATATCCTAATTTAATACCATTTATTTTTATATTATTTTCTGTATAATAGTTCCCCTTTTAATGTCAATTTTCGCTATTAATTCAGTAATAGAAAACGTATTGATAAATGTGAATCGAAATTAAGCTGCATTCAATTTTAATTAGAAAAATATTTACGAGATATAGTGAACTTAATGCATTTAAACATTATATATATATATATATATATATATATATATAAAGAACGACGCTTGTATAGGAGATATTCCGCGCAAGATGAGAGAGCGAGAACGAAACAAATGAAAAAATGAGGTAACCACCCGGGAATCGAACCCAGGATCTTCCGATTGCTGGTCAGATATGATAACCATTACACCATGGGCCTCACTCATTCCCGGGTGGTTACCTCATTTTTTCATTTGTTTCGTTCTCTCTCTCTCATCTTGCGCGGAATATCTCCTATACAAGCGTCGTTCTTTACGTTAATTATACTGCGTGTTTGCAGTTAAATGTGTGTATGTATATATATATGTATATATATGTGTGTGTGTGTGTGTGTGTGTGATTTTCAGGTGTAGTTAATCAAGACAAGTTAATCAAAAATAGCTTCACTTTCTGATTATTTTAGAGTGACTGTTTGAAACTCTGAAGGATACTGGGAATTAGTTCTCTGCCTGTTACAGTATATATAAAGTCTTATTGACCGTAAAGCGCACATACACACGCACACACGTCGTTCAGAAAGTAGAGTGTTTAACCTATGTAAATGTTTTGAATTATTACAATGTGTATCAAAGATTGCAAAGTAGTTTATATATATATACACACACACACGAGTATATATACATATATACACACACACGCACGAGTATATATACATATACACACACACGCGTTATTTACAAATGATTAATATTTTATTACATTTTATTACCGGTTCAAACTATTTATCTAAAAGCCCTGTAGCGATAACGGGTTATTGTCCTTTTAATTAATCTAACTTTACGAGTGCCAGAGTGCCAGAAATAATGCCACTCGCGAACAAATAATTTGTCGTCGGCGAATCGTTGATTTTAATGAAATGTCAACACAGTTATTTCGCTGAATACTTTAAAATTAAATAACAAAATGACCTCTTTAACTTGTTTTTTGTTTTTTTTTTTTTATTATTTTATTTATAATAGTTACTGCAAAAAAATTTAAATAAAATTCTAATTTCTGAAAGATATTTCCATAATATGTTAATAATAATTTTAACAATCTTTAAAGAATTGTTTTAATTAATGTATTTAATTGGTTAAATGCTTAATTGAAATTTACGGCCACGTAACATTTATTTTTAATTTGTTTTCCCCTCTCTGATGTAAGAGTACGCGAGCGAGGGTAAGATAGGGAATTCGAGTTTCGAAATGGTTTATATATCATTTGGAACGATGATTTACTCTACTGGTTCTACCAAACGCAATGACATCTTACTAGGAAGGGACTGAAGAAGGGACAGGGCAGAGTAAAGAGATGCTAACTTGCAAAAAACTTCACTTTTTTACTTGGAAGTCAAAATGTGATAATAAAAACCCGACTCTAATAGACAGAGTTTATTTCCACAACAGTTTCGATGCCCACTGGCATCCTCTTCGGGTGGATACAGAAAAACGAATGGCAGTGGGCATCGAAACTGTTGTGGAAATAAACTCTGTCTATTAGAGTCGGTTTTTATTATCACAGATGGGAACTTGTCCGGGCTCAACCAAGCTTGCTCCACTTGCGTGCCAATGATAAGTATTCCTTATGGAATAGCAACGGAATGATGTTTGAAAACGTTTGTCACTTTTTGAGCGACCGTTGACACATCCAGGGAAACATTTTTACGCCTTAAATCCAACACTGTGGTGTAGTGGTTATCATATCTGACCGGCAATCGGAAGATCCCGGGTTCGATTCCCGGGTGGGTACCTCATTTTTTCATTTGTTTCGTTCTTTCGCTCTCATCTTGCGCGGATAATTCTCCTATACAAAGCGTCGTTCTTTACGTTAATTATACTGCGTGTTTGCAGTTATAATATACATATATATATATATATATAATATATATATATACATATATATTATATAATATATATAATATATTATATATATATATATATATATATTATATCGTACAGTAAGTTAATGAAGGAGGGGACTGCTAACACCATTAAAATTCCAAGAAGCCTAAATCCTCTCTAAATTTAGTTACGAAATATTACATCTCCGACACGCTGGAACACCGATGCCCGCGAACAACGACAGCACCAAAGGGAAAGACGGACTTCTTTTTTTTTTTTTTTTCCCTTAAATGCAAAAATTAGCTTGAAATTTTTGCCGTCGCCCGAAATTAATTTTTGACAAGTTCGAGGAATTTTTTTTTGCCAAAAGAGGTAAAATTATTGTTAGATTTAAGAAGAGAAATTATTATGAGCAATAGGTACGGCGTGGCTACGTCGGAACACCGATTCCCATTAGATTATCGAGGTTAAGCAACGTTGGATTTGTTTAGTAGTTGGATGGGGGACCCTCCTCCGGGTTCAGATGATGTATCGACCCGTAGATGCTTCGAATTCCACGTAAAGCTTTAGTAGGTCTCCCCCGTCAAATAACTTTTTTAGGCCATTGCGAGTGGGGTTAATTAAACAACCCCGAACATTAGGCCTACTATTATTATTCCGGAGAACTTCCACAACAGGGTGATAATGTACCATGTTTGACGAATATCACTAACAGTGGCACTCGAAAAGTGATATTAAAAAGTCAGGCTATTCTACAAAGAAAAATACTAAATGTCATAATTTACAAAAACTATTTCTATTGTAAATGAAAAATTTGTCCAACGCAAAAAACAAATTGTATTTTTATAAATAATAAATTCCACTTAAATTATGACCAGGCCTTCTCAGAGGTCCAGAGAGGCCAGGGCCACTTCCAGCTTTTGAGGCCCATAGCTAAACCCAATTATTACTTTCACTGCAAAACATTATATTCAAACCTAAACGTTTCTAAATTTGAGGCCCCCCCCCTTAAGCTTGAGGCCCAGGCCAAATGGCCCTTCTAGCCCCCCCCCCTCTCTGATAGGTCCTGATTATGTCCATGAGGTCCTCTACACATCCGTTTCTAATTCCCTTTGGACATGACAGGAAACATCATCAAGGAAACTGGCAGGCGGGTAGAGACGTGATACCCACTGTATTATTAGGAGTAAACTCCATCTATGATTCAAATGGTAATCCAGATTAACAGAAATATGAAAATATTTTCAGTAATTTCAAAGGCCAAAGTTTAAATTTTAAAGATTATTTAGGAAAAGATATAACTTTAGTAAAGAGCCGATTTGTGGGTTGCTTGAACCCAAGGGTCCCCAACCTTTCAATATTCATAGGCTGGATTCAGGTGTCCCAAAACCTTCTTCCGTAAGTTGCTGAACCCTTCAGCAAGACAAGACATTTGAACGACGGGACAAATTCTCAAATGTCGAGAAAAGATTTCGAAATATAAAAATATTTTATCAAAATTTTTGGCCCTACTCCAACAAAGACGACGAAATATAAAACGATATAATCCAACTTAACTAAATTTGACCTAACCTAACTTACTTTATTCTACACTTGCTAACTACCTAATCTAACCCAACCTAGGTACGTTTAACCCACATTTACAAAGTTAACTAGCAAAAGTTTCTTAAACTTTATGCCCAATATTCCCTGCCATAATAACTGAACTGGAATAGACAAAAGTCGACACGGATTTCGTGTCGACTTTTCTCTGTATTGCCGAACAGCAAGGTTCTGACTCCTGACGAATAATTGCTAATATGTAAAATGCGGCAACTATCCTCTCAAGAAGTTAATTTAACAATTAAAGTCTACTGAAATACTAGCTTATCTCAATTTATCCCAGTTGTGATGCGATAATAAATAATTGAAGGTGCTTTTGCCTGCCAGAAGTACAGCGACTTGCATTGCGGTATGACAAAGTCAGCTTGGCGTACAATGAGAGTTACTGTATGCAAATATTATCTTACGTCTGGCAAGCAATTGTGTATTTTATTTTCGTAACGGCTAAGTTCATGTGACAGAAAAAAACCTATAGTTTTACGTGGGATCCGAACCACGGGTCGCTACATCATCTGGACGCGGAGGACGATCCCCCATCCAACTACTACTCACATCCAATGTCGTTTAACTTCACTGATGGATGGGAAACGGTGCTGAGACATGGCTACAACATAGCCCGTCCTTAGTTTCAAGCGCGTTAGCAACGACTCAGCTCTACTCCTTTTACGATATTATAACAAATATTGATGCACAAGGAGTGATGCACGTTTCGATGCACAAAGGAGTACCGTAGAGTGAAAATAATTACGCAACAGATTTCATATTCCTTCATTATAAATGAGAAATCTCCGCGTTATCGTAATGTTAAGTTCTGACTCATTGGCTTAAACTGACTTGATGTTATTTACAAACAATACACAGATAAATTAACCATTTAGCATACAATGTTACTTTACTGATTTTGTTCTGGCTAACGCCAGACAATTTTATTCCGTCTCGGAAAAGACCTCTGTGCAGTAAAGGGCTAATTGTCGAAAGTGGTACTTCGAGTTATTTTGAAAATAATTTTATGTCAATTTTCTATTAAATTAAAGATGTTTGGACATAAATTACTGATGAATTTGTATTGCATTTTCCTGTTGAAAAGTCGACAAATTTTTTTTTAAATTTTTGGTGTTTACATGACTTGAAAGTGAACCTGAACAAAATGTACTGATATTTGACAGAAAGACAAAAGACATTTTATTTCCATTTATGTATACCCATATACAGCGCATAGCATGGGCATAAACGATTTTGAGTACCTGAACATGTTTTCAGGGGGTATGGGAGGTGGTTTTAAAGTCATATGGGAGACTATTTGACATTTGAAGATTGCGGGAGTCAAAATTCAACTAAAAGTTGTAAAAAAATATTTTTCAATAAATGCAGATTGGGACATAATTGGAACATAATTGGGACATAATTTAACATTAATGACAAGGTTCAACTTTATTTATAAAAAAAAAAACCCAAGTTTATTTTAGTGTTTTTCAAACCGAAATCTGACAAGTTTTGAAAAAAATACAAATCAGCACGTTTTGCTGACCTCGCAAGAATGAAAATTCATTCTACAAAAATTGGTTAAATTATTTGGTAGTTTTTTATTATAAAAGTTAATAATTGTTCTTAGTGAAAGAATTCAGAAAAGCGAAAATGTTTTTAACCTCCATTTTTTTAATTTCTTTGTATGTTTCTGTCAATTTTCGAATACTCCATTTCAAATTTGACAGGGTTACATTGTAGCCAATGTCGTAACGCCGCCGCTTCCCGTCGATTAGCGATGTTAAGCGATATTGAGTTTGATAGTAGTTGGATGGGGGACCAATCTCCGCGTTCAGATGATGTAATGACCAGTGGTTCGGATCCCACGTAAAGTTGTAGGTTCCCTCCGTCATATGACTTTAGATGTTGCGAAGGGGGGTAAACAACCCCATCAAAAAACAACAAAGCAACAACATTTGACACATCTGTTCCTTCGAAAAAAGAACATTTCTTACAATTCTCATTGTATAATTTGGCTTATCCTGCTGCATAGGGTTACCATGTATCCGTATTTTACGACAGGATGTCCCGCGTTATGTATTGGGCATGCGTATGAAACGTATGCGGTACGCAATGAAGAAAGAACTCCAGGTAGCTTTAAATTTTAATTACTCGTGTAAGGAAAATTACTACACGAAGAGATTAGTGACATTTCTGAAATGGAAAAATGGAAGTTTTTTAGTATAGCCTCGCTCAATGTGGGTAAATTCAGTGATAACTAAAATTTCACTGCGTATGAAACGTATGCGGTACGCAATGAAGAAAGAACTCCAGGTAGCTTTAAATTGTAACTACTCGTGTAAGGAAAATTACTACACGAAGAGATTAGTGACATTTTTTAAATGAAAAAATGGAAGTTTTTTAGTATAGACTCGCTCAATGTGGGTAAATTCAGTGATAACTAAAATTTCACTGTCCAAACCCAAAATTGTCCCGTATTTCGATATTTAAAACCTGATAACTAATTATGAAGGAATTTTGTCTTGTGGTTACAACTTTTTTCATGCAAAATGGTTGCTCTATGATAAACCTATTAACATCTCGTTAATAATAATTAACAGTATAATTGAAAACCACAATTAATTTGCTTTACGTTCTAAATTATTTAGTTCTTTAGAACGTGAAGAAATAGTATCAAATTGCGAAATAATTATTTTCTGTTGGTTTCATATATTATTACATAAATATTTATCCATTTTGTATAATTTTACTCAGTCAAGCGGAGTATAAAACCTTCTTAATGTAGGAGTTATAATTTCTTTTTGAGGGTAAATTCTTGGGGATGTTTTGTCTTCTTTTGGGTATCAAAGCTTCTTGTTAGATGATATAATACCTTCTTTTAATGATACCCAACTTCTTTAGAGGGAAGAAATGGTTTACAAAACTTCTTTTTGGAGTGATTTGAGACAATAGAAGGTAATATTTCTGTGTATAGAAGTTTGCAGGAAGTCTTTATTGTCTGTGATAAACGGAGTTAAAAGACGTTTCTGAATTTTTTTTTATTATTAATTTAAGACTTTAAGACAAGGAGAAAGTCCCTGAAAATCTTTTATTCTACCCTGTTATACTCATGATATTTTAATGTCAAATTTAACCTGATTTTGTACCAAGGTTCTGTATCATATTTTACTTTACACATAGCGACACTAATTTCAGTATCTGGAACTTACGTCAAAGTTTGTTAGCAAAAAATTAGGTAAATTTTAAACGTTTTTTAAAGAAAACTTTGAATAACTTTGAAATCAGATGTACAGTCAATTTGAAAACTCCTCCCATGAAACTCCACGATAATTACCGATAAATATTGATAAGAAACATAAAAATCTGACGACAGGACTTTTTGAACAAACTGTACTTTAAAGCCGTTGCGTAAAAAACTGTTTCAAACATGACAATAATAACACAGGCCTACAAGTTGAAATTTGTAGAATGGGGTTTATGTTCTAATATATGATCTTCCCTAAGTTTGCTACACTGATTCAAAAGTGACCTCCATTTTTGTGTATCACGTAAGGAAAAAAACAAAAGAAAAACACGTTTTTCCTTACCTTGTACCATGTATTTCACCCATCCAAATAACAACTTCCGTACATTTTGATCAAAAAATGGACAAAACTCAATTAAAGTGAAGAAAATAGAGGATTATTAATACAATACACTACAAATGTGAGAGATTATACTAGAAATATCGGTAACCAGTTGTTTCCAACTTTGTTATGATGGACAATGCTGTGTCATTTTTGTGTATTTCATTCCGAAGCTGGGAAAAACCAGTATGACATTTTGCAAAAAATCTGCGGGTAATGGAGAGAAATAGATATAATTTTTTAACTCGGCATGCATTAATTACTACAGGGTACATATAATTAGCCAGACCCCAAAACCATGTAGGCTGTGTAATTATTTAGGCAAATAAAATTTAAATGTAACCTACATCTAACTGTTTTTCATCTTGTTCAGCGGTACGACATTTGTGATGGGTGTCACCGTGGCAGCAAGTGCCAAATGACACTCATATCGTGGAGTTAGTGCAGTGTCTGGTAGAAGTAAATCACTAACAGAATTGAGATACACGCTGGATCACAAACATCTATTTTTAATTTCCTCATCTGTCAGACTGAACGAGTTTCTCCAGGCTATAATATATATATAGACAGAAGCCGAAGTTGAAGGACTATAATTCTGCGTACAAATTAAACATATCACTGATGATGGGAGTTTGATTTCCGAAACGTCTGATATTAAATCTCCATAACGTTGACATGGCCGCTGATCATTCTTTTAATCCTTATATACTGTATATATATATGAACGCTGTTATTTTTCATTACTTTTAACTCTAAAGATATTGTTATAAAAATTACGTGCGCGCAAATGTCCTCAACGCCCGTAAAACTAAAAAATTTCCTCTGCACGCAAATACTCGTGCGAGCGCGCAAAATTCAGAAAAGATGGACTTTTTCTTTCTTTATGAATTTATATATTTTTTTTTTATAAAATTTAAATTTCGGGCCTCCAAAGACAGACGATTCAGATAAATTTAAATGAATGATTTTAAGTTAAAAAATTATAAATTTTGCTTCCAACAAAATTAACTGCGAGACCTTTTTATAAATTAGATTGATACGAGAATTTATACGTGTGAAGGGATGAGAACCCCGTATTTTAAAAGGTATTTTAAATACAGGCGAAATGGTATCATTCTTTAAATCGTTTGATGGACAATAAAATAAAATATTCTATTTACTTAAATACAAATTAATGCGAGCGTTATTTAATTTTGATTGGGTGGCGTCATATATTTATTTATATGGCGTCATATATTTTGTATGGCGTCATGTATTTTTTGTATGGCGTTATATATATGTATTTATATGGTGTCATATATTTTTATATGGCGTCATATATTTTTTATATGGCCTCATAAATATTTGTACGAATCTGGAACTCAAATTCTAACTTCTCCATCTTTCAAATGGATGCGATCCGATTTTTAATAAAATTTACTCACGGTCTCAACTTAAAATCCCAACTACAGGGTGAGCGAAAAGTCCCTCTGCATTTTCCACTTCCAACACAGTGCAGGTACAGGTTCACTACGCTTCTTGCAGGTTCACAGGGACTTTTTGCTCACCGTATATTATTTTTTTTGAAGATGTAAAAACTTGGGACCAACAAAAAATTTTGTTTTTGTTTTTTGGCTTGAATTTTAATAGACTTCCGCTTCCTTTCCAAATTTTGAAGACCCGACTCAATTTATTTATATATTTATATATTTATATATATATATGTGTGTGTGTGTGTGTGTGTGTGTGTGTGTGTGTGTGTGCATATATTTTTGTATTTCGGGGGGGGGGGGGCGAGCTTAAAGAATTAATTTTTCTTTTTTGTAGAAGTAACTGAAAGAGTGTCGCATTTTTGCTAAAAAAAAAGTTTGATTTTTCTCTTCTGTGTTTTTTTTGACGGGGGGGGGGGGCGGTGCGATGGGCCGAGGGAGGGGGAGTGGAGATTGTTATACTCAACTTATTATGATTTTTTTTTTTTGCTAATTAACTTCACTTGTTAAATTCTTCATTTTAACGTGACTTGAATTTGTTAATTACGAAATGGATTAGTTTTTTTTTTTCTTTTTGTGTGTGAAATTTTCGTTCAAAAAATAATAAAAAATAAATAAAACAAATAAATAAAAATAAATAAATAAATAAAAATAAATAAATAAATAAATAAATATAGATTTTATAAATTTTACTTTATATATATTTTTTTATATATAAAAAATAACATTTTATAGCGAAAATAATTTAATGAATGACAATTTTCTAAATCAAATTGGTTTCCTAAACAGTTAAAACAACTGTTGCCAGATATATTGCATTACATTACCATTATAAACACTATAAAAACTAATAGTGTTACAGGATAGATAGTGGCTGCTCATATATATTCGTACAGCTAAATATTTTAGGTAAAGTCGTCCTTATCTTTTGCGCCGTCCTTATCTTTTGTGCTATTTTTAAAAAAAAAAAAAAAATCAGTTTAACTCCAACATATACATCAAAGAATTTGAGAAAACTAAAAAATTTTTCGTAAATTTATTTACAAAATTATTTAATACTTTGTGTGTCCAAGTTTGCTTGAATGACTTCAGTGGTTAATTTTGGGGATTTTTCTACAAGGTTTCGACATCTTTCAGTAGAAATTTTAGTCCATTCTTCTGGAGAAAATTGTTGCAATTCATTCAGATTCGAAGGGTTTCTCTTGCGGATATTTGTTTTTTCAATCAAACCATAAATTTTCGATTAAATTGAGATCTGGGCTTTGAATGGGCCACTCGAGAAGCTTCAAATTATTTTGTTGAAGCTATTTCGTGATGCTCCTATTTTTATGTTTTGGATCATTTTCTTGTTGCGGTACCCAACTGCGACCCATTCGTAACTCCCGAACGGAAGGCAATACATTTTCTTCTAAAATTTTCTGATATTTCTTCGAATTCAAGATTCCATTGATAACAACAAGCTTTCCTGGACCCGAAGCGCTAAAGTATCCCCAAAGAAGCAAACTATCACCATCATGTTTAACCGTAGGAAGGATGTTTTTTCCTCGAATGTAGTATTTGATTTTCGCCAAAAATACCGTTGCTCGTTGTTCCTGAATAATTCAATTTTGGTCTCGTCTGTCCAAAGAACTTTCTTCCAGAATGCAAGTCCATCATTTTGGTGATCCTTGTCGTACTTTAAACGAGCTTCTTTGTCCGCTTTTCGTAGCAGAAGTTCTCTTCGTGCAACTCTTCCATACAGACCATTCTTTCTCAATGTACGACGTACAGTAGAAGGATGGACATCGATCTTAGCCAGTCTTAATATTTGCCAAATATCACCTGCAGTCACTCGTGGATTCGCAGCAGCCATTCTTTCAATCCATCTAGCTGTACGTTCTGAAATCTTGCAACGTCGTCCACAGCAGTCACTTGTGGATTCGCAGCAGCCATTCTTTTCAATCCATCTAGCTATACGTTCTGAAATCTTGCAACGTCGTCCACAACTTGGTAGAGTTTTGATCGTTCCAAAGCCTTTTTCAAGAGTCGTAAATGTAATTCGAAGTTCTCCTCCTATCTTCCTATAACTCTTTCCAGACTCGTGTGAAGCAATAACAGATCTCTTAAGATCTGTAGACAGCTCTTTACCAAGACGAACCATTGCTTATTAATGGTTTGTACAGTCATCCGTCTTTCATGAAGATTTACGGAGAAAATTCTAGAATTCAGAATTCAGAATTGCCAACAATAATTTCCGACAGTAAAAATATTTCTAGAATTTTTTATGTAAGTTGTTTAATGTTCCGAGGTACCAAAAGTATTACCTCACAAAAAAATAACTACACTACATTTGTGAATTATCACATACTTGACCTTACTTATGCCATGTTGCCTACGCACACGCACGCACACACGCATACAGTACACACACACAAACACACACACACACACACACACACACACACACACATATATATATATATATATATATATATATATATATATATATGAATTTCACAGTTATACACATGAAGTTAATAGCTACTACACACCCACAGGAAAAATAAAGTGATTTGAACGTTTTTAGTGCATTTAACAACACCTTGTCACCCTTTCCCTGACGAAGTGTTGTTAATTACACGAAAGGCTTTGGGATCGCTTTTTATTTTTCCATGTGAGTGTGTATCATATATATGTATGTATCATATATATATATATATATATATACGGAAAATTACCCCATCAGGATTCGAAACTATCACATCTTGAGAAGAATGTGAGAGCGCTAACCACTACGCTACGACGAGATAAAATTTAATACCCCTGACAGGTATTTCATCATTCAAGGAAACGCATAACGCTTTTGCTCCGAGAAGCGTTTTACGTATTAACCCTCCCGCACTCGAGCTAATGACCAGTATTTCATTCGAACTATCTGGTGCAACGCTGGGGCCTCACAGATGAATAAGATAATTTTAATAAAATGCTGGTTTTTAGCTCGAGTGCAGGAGGGTTAATACGTAAAACGCCTCTGGGCGCAAAGGCGTTATGCGTTTGCTCGGACGATGAAATACCCGTCGATTGTATTAACTATTATCCCGTCGTACCGCAGTGGTTAACGCCTTCACTTTAGACATAAAAGGTACATAATGCAAAATCGTGTGCATATATATATATATATATATAGTAGTGACGTACCGATTCCAAAATTTAACCAATGCCGATACCGATGCCGATGCCGATTCTTTGCCTATACTTAAAGAAAATCAATTCCCTTCATATATTTTATTAATCTAATGTGAAAACTTTCAATTTTCATGTTTTTACATTTCAAATTTGTTTAAATGCTTTTCCTTAGCTCACTCCACAATACAGCACCAGAATTTGTTACTCGTATACCGTAGCTAAAATGAGGTCAAAAAGTTTTATTACTCAGTAAAATGCTAAAATAATTTTATTTTAGTTGCTCCGTTTGAATACAAACATTTAAAGTAATTATTTTTTGTTATGTTGAACGTATTTTCTTTCTTCAACAAATGTCAACAACAACGACAAAATTTTTCATTAAAATTTCAAGTCCTTTTGGTGACCAATTTGAATAAAAAAAATGGATATATAATTTGGGTTTATGAAATTATTATAATACTTAAAATTAGGTCACCATAAAAAGAGTGTTTAATATATAAATTATAAAGTACAACTTAATATAGAATT
This sequence comes from Bathynomus jamesi, assembly GCA_023014485.1. Classification (NCBI taxonomy): domain Eukaryota; kingdom Metazoa; phylum Arthropoda; class Malacostraca; order Isopoda; family Cirolanidae; genus Bathynomus; species Bathynomus jamesi. The sequence goes on along the minus strand of JAJOZX010002678.1, from coordinate 286,143 downwards.
ATTATTAATATAGAGTAGGAGGATACAATAGTTTATAATATTTAGAGATTAGCTAGTTAGAGAAAATGTAAATTTATGGGTAACTTAACTTATTAAGCTTTGCCTTTTTCGTGAATGTAAAATATTTTTATATAATTGCACTTTGAAATGAGTATAAATTATCGTAAATAGTGTTTTTGTCTGTTCAATTTTCTACAAATATAGAGTTTATTTTGTTACGGAAATTTAAAAATTTCAAAGAATCGGTGAGAGAATCGGCTAAATTTGGCCGATGCTGATGCCAATGTCCCAAAAATGGCCGATTCTGACGGTGCAAATTAAGCGGTACACCACTAATATATATATATATATATATATATATATATATATATATCGTTATGCAAAATCGTGTGTGTGTGTGTGTGTATTATATATATATAGGGTATTCCCAAAAATCTTTCTACAGTACCTTTTAAATAAATAAATAAATTTCGAGGATATCTCAAATTTCAGATTTAGGCTTGTGTTTTTGTGACCCCAAAAGTTCGAAAAATGTAATTTTTTCTTTCTTTCGTTCCAAAAACTCCATCTTTGCTCATCTCAAAAAAGAATTTTGACGTAAATTCAAATTTATATTTTAGTCATTATTTCTATTATAATAATTAAGTTTTATTAGCTACGATGTATGTTATATATATATATATATATATATGGCATATTTATTGAATTAATATATTTAGAATCGTGTTTATTTCCCCTTTTTTGTATTATGTAAAGTTGACACGTTCTGGCATTCCATTAATGAGCTTTGTCATTTCTTCTTCGAGACAATCATCATGGTGTCTATTTACTTTTAGGAACACTCTGTGTGTGTGTGTGTGTGTGTGTATACATATATATATATATTAGTGGTGGACCGGATATTCGCATCCGCATCATTTTTAACATCCGCATCCGCACTTCTGACTGCGGATGTTATGCGGATATTACCTCTAATAAATTATGCAATTTACAATTAAATTAGCTTGTAAAGTATCTTATAAGGCCCAGTCATGCACATTTCATGTAAAGTATTAATTATTAATGAACAAACAAATATATAAACCTCAAAATATAAATACCATTAAATCAACAAACTGCTTGTGCCGCTGTGGGTACTCCACTGTGGCTGAAACTCTTGAGAAAGTCATTATTTTTATCATAATGAAAACATTAATATTAATTTTAATTCTTATGCATTGCCTCCCATAATAGTAATATCACGAAATTTGAAAAATTGTCATATATTCATAATTCTATGTTATATTGATAGATTAACTAAATATCCGCATCCGCGAATACTGAAATAAAGAATCCGCATCCGCACCCGCAGATGTTGGAAAACTGACATCCGGTCCACCATTAATATATATATATATATATATATATATATATGGTAGTTTTTACTATAATAATCAGCCAAGAGATTCAGAAATTTGTACAGGTTTCAAGCAGAGCTGAACGTCCCCGCCCACGGGACCAAGCGCTGCCTTGTACTTTATTACCTAAAACATTAAAATAAGCCCACTTAAGTGCTTGTTCTTGACTGCTTTACCAACTGTTTTGATTACCTTATAGAAAACCCAAAATGTCTTAGGTCCATTGTCCACTGATGTTCAGAGGTTCATTCCTACTACTACCGTTCCTGTAAAAGGACCACAAATATTACCGTAATTGCTATCGAACATGATGTTTTGAAAACCGTTTTCGTTCACAATTTTCAACCCCGTTTGAACTCGATGTTAGGATATATTTACCCCAAAACGGAGTTTCGATGGGATAGCTTCTGGGACCTACTTTTTGCGACTTCTATTTTGAGAATAAGATCTTGTCCGATACTTCAAACGGTTTTATCCAATAACTTTAAGAAATAAATCCATTTACCACTGGACTTCAGAAAATAAGCACCCTAAAATTCATATACGAATATACAGGGTGAAAGTTTTTTCCTGAGGAGTGTAACTCACTTCCATATTAACTAGTGGGTGTTATTCTACCTGCAACCAAAAAAGGTCCTAAAACAAGACATCAATTTGAACATTTGTTTTAATTTTAATGTATTTCTTTTGTTAATTTAATTTAAAATAAATTTTCCTATGAGACAGGACTTATGGGACACCCTGTATACCTTTGGTTAGCTCCCTGCCGAATTGTTCATTCTGACGAAGGTCAAGCTTTTCACTCCACCTTAGCCCTACAGTTTAACGTGGAATCCGAAGCACGCCCCACCAGCAGCCCAGCGTCTTAACCACTAGGCCACCCAAGGTACCCATTTATCTACCAACCACTTTCTTTATTGTATGGAAGGATGAACAGTTGGGTTTGCTGCGCGCCGGCTGCCGTCAGCAGGTTTCGAACCCGGGGCCTATGGAGTCATAGTCAGCGACGTTAACCACTACACCACCGAGGTGTACTTTATGACTATATACTATATACTTTATGATTTTATGTTACCTTATGAGGGTTTGAACGACGGTTCAGTTCCGGATTGACCTGCGATCGACCCCTCTGCGGCACCTCGCCTCATTTGCGGGATTTGGTGAAGGAGGGAATTGCTTTCCGATCTCCTCCTCCCCTCGTTGCTAGCCACGCATGGCTGGTCAGGGACTTTGCACAAGGACCTATCCAGTTGGTTCTTGAAATTATTCAGGTCGGTGTGCTGAAGGTTCCTCACTTCTTTTAGCAGGACAATAAAAAGCTTTCGGCCTACCTCATACTCTGAAGGTATTTTCCATCCTCGGTTTCATAGTCCCCCCCCTGTCCCACCGCACCTGGGACGATACAAAATCTGCCCCTTCTCTCATTCCATTTTGTTTGTATTTCGTTTCTATGGTTAGGGACAAAACCGTAGAGTATTTTCCATATGTATGTTATTGTGTACCGCTCGCGTCTTCTTTCCAGAGAGTAGAGCTTCAGGGATTGTAATCGAGACCAATAGTCTTCACCTTTCGTTCCCTTTATCTTAGACATAAAAGTCCTTTGTATGGCTTCTATATTTGCAATGTCTCGTTTTCTGTATGGGCTTGTGAGTACTGAGCACTACTCAGTTATTGGTAGGGCAAGACTCTTCCATAATTTTAGCATGATGTTTGCTTTTCTGCTGCGGAAGCTCCTTCAGATAATTCCGATTATTTTTCTAGTGCTCTCTGAATTCTGCATCCAACGACATTATTACTCCAAGATCCCTGACCTGTGGGCTTGCAGAGTTTTGTACCCTTTATTCTATAACATCTTGTTATTACCATATCTTAGAAGTTGGAATTTTTCTTCGTTGAACTTCATATTGTTGTTTTCTGCTCACTTGAATAATGTTTCACTGACATTTTGTAATTTTTCTATGTCACCTTCATTCGATATTCCCTTGTGTATCTTTGTGTCGTCTGCGAAACATGATACAATACTGTAATTAATATCTGCATCAGTGTATGTCAGGAATTTGTCCTGTGTCGAATGATTTTCTCCATAGTAAGTATAGCGGCTTGACAATACTCTCTTTACATTTCTTCAGAAACGTGGCACTCCATGTGTCTGGCTCTGGTGCCAAATTTTCTCGCATTTTGATAGAACTTTAATTACATCTCCTTCTGAGAACTCGAAGTCTGTTAATAGGTTCATGCCCGAACTGTTTTTTGGCTGATTTGTATCAATGTCAAAAAAATTCATCTGGATTTTCTACTTTCTTCTGGGACTTAGGGGTGCTAAACACAGAGTTAAATTTTCCGTTAAGCAGTTTGCTCATTTTTTTTCCGGGTCATTTGCATATTCGGTTGCCCCCAACTATCAACGGACCAATACTCTCTTTACATTGCAGTTTTCTTTTCAGAAACGTGTAGAAGTACGTTGGGTTAATTTTTATGTTTTCTCCTACCTTGTTTTCCTCCTCGTTTGTCTTATGGATGAATGTTTGTTTTAGGTCCACTTCTATTCCGCATATTTTTTTCTAGTTTGTCTCCTTGCTACCTAGCCTATATATAATAAAATACATTTACGAGATATTGATATTCAAAATGACGGATCAATCCGGACATTACAAATGTAAAACCTATCGCAAAAACACCTTAAACCAGTATAGTAAGAAATAAATACAATTGCAAAAAAGGCTTCAACAACCTCTCAAATACATACTGATAACAACCTTTCGAGTGTGATATTATACTAGGATATCTATCTATAAATAAAAAAAACTTTCCGCGGTTTTGAGCGGAGTTCAGCGGAGTAACAAATAACTCTTTCGCTCAGTCGCCGTTATGACTGGCTGACTCGCGTAAAGTGGGTAGAGCTAATGTCTCTCGCTTAGTCGCCCGTTAGAATCGAATCTATCAAGATGAGCTGCGTTAAAGATCACGAAGTGATCACAAGCCCTAACCGTAGGGTAGGGAGCCGAAAGCGCGGCTTGTTATATAACTCAGAAATAGTTGAAAGAATTAAAACTGAAACCCCCAAAATTAGTAAAATAATTATACGATACCATACCCAGTTTCAAAATGAACAAAATATCATTGTGAAACGTTACTATATTTAATCAAATAAACTATGATTTTATTTCTTAACTCTAGAGAGAAAGTATCAGAAAAGATGAGGCACAATGTTATGTACCGATTTACTATTCCTATCAGAAAGAAAGATGTAACTCCTCCTACAATGAATATACACGATGAATACTTCACATCAAAGAATGGTTCGACACAAATATCAACCAATCAACATCCACCATTTTAAAATCGTGCATCAAACAGACTCAAACAATAATATCTGAAAGATCTTATTCCTTTTCAGAACATTTTTTTTTTTTTTTTTAATTTGAGAACAGAATTTTTTATTTACTGAAAAAGAAAATATTTTAAAATAATATTAAATTATGAGCATATATTTAAGACTCAGAAGCCTATTTTTGGTTTTAAAAGCAAATTACATGAGGTACGGCGTTGCCACTACGGAACACTGCTTCCCGTTAGGCCAATGACATTAAGCTACGTTGGTTCTGTTCTTTTATTGGGGTTGTTTAACCTCCTTCGAAACATCTAAGGTCATATGACGGAGGGAACCTACAGCTTTATGTGGGATCCGAACCATGGATCGCTACATAATCTGGGCGCAGAGGATGGTCTCCTATCCAACTACTTCCCAGACCCAATGTCGCTTAACTTCACTGATCTCCGGGAAGCGGTGTTACGACATTGGCCACGACGTAGCCCAATTGGGTCGGTTCAGTAGTTGGATGGGTGACTGTCCTTTGATTAAGATGATGTAGCGACCCGTGGTTCGGATCCCACGTAGAGCTGATACGAAGGCGGTTAAACAACCACAGGTGTTATTATTAAAATTTGTATGGTTTTAAAGGTTAAAATTGGGAACGATAATTACTGCAATCTCGGACGATGTGATAGAAATTCTATAGAATAATAGAAAAACAGTATAGAAATAGTATATTACAAGCGGTAGCTCGCTATCGCCCTCCGGCAGGTAGCAATATATGTCACAGTATATGTAGCAGTATATGTCACAGCTAGCTGTATATGTATATGTATATTGTATATATGTATATTGGTACTTACGTATTATCGGGACTACCAAACTATTATCGGGACTACCAAACTGTTTATTATGTATTTTTGCTCTCGTCATTTTCGTTTTCGAAGTATTTACTGTCCATTCACTTGTAATAGATATTAAATAGCTCGTGCTCGGCCGCGGAGTGACCTAGGACCGGGAAACTTGACAGAGCACATCGGCAGCTCATGGGCTATCAGTTGGTGGTGGTTGCAGAATTTTCCGATGTGCCGTTTAGTCTGTGCACGGTTCCGAAGAAAGCGGACAGACACACAGACACATTTTAGCTCAATAGTATATATAGGCTAGAAATAATAATAAATGTTATGGAAATATAAAAAATTATATATATATATATATATATATATATATATATAATATTAAACACCAGGTGTCACCAAAAAAGTCACTTTCTTAAGAAATGCTCTAAGCTAAATATAAGGAATTTCGAGACAAAGGCAAACACAATAAGTACATTTAACATGAGTTTATTAACCTTAGTTAACCAACACATTCAGTGTAATCGTTATGTTTTCTAACACAATATTCAATCTTACACAAATGTTTGACATAATTTTTGGCAATAGCTCAGCTGGGATGTTGTTGATTACCTTCATAGACTTTGGTTTTTAGGTCTTCAAGTGTCTTAGGTTCGGTAGAATAAATCCTGTCTTTTATGTAACCCAACAAAAATAAAGGTAGCGGGTGTGAGGTCAGGTAAGCTGACTCATGAAGAGAGATTAGTCATCCGGAAAATGCTTCCTCAAAATGTTGCGAGTTTCACATGCAGTGTGTGGAGGTGCTCCATCCTGCTGAAAACACTGTACATCTGGGATAATACAGTTATTTCTTTTTACGGGACAAACTAATTAGTTGTGGTAAGTAGAAATTTTGTAACATTTGACGACATGAATTTTGCATTAGCGTTAATTCTTTTTCAGTTTCATTTTCAAAGAAGTAGGGACCTGCTACACCGTACTACCTAACAGCTACCCAAATGTTGAGTTTAGCAACACTACGTTGGGGGATCTATTGAAGCGTCAGCATGACTACCCCGGTAGCGAAAGTTTTCCTAATTAATCTCCGTAGACAGATGTACCTAACACCAGTCAGTGAAGTGGATATGTTTCAGAAACTCAAGATCTTCTTCTAGCTTTGCTAACATCAATGTTGCGGTTTTGAACATCAGTCACTGAAGCTTGCGAATGAATTTTGTAGGGAAAAAGTTTTAATTCTACACGAAGTATACGATACACAGATATCCATGAAATACCTACTTCTACTGATAAACGTTGAGTTGACTTCTGCGGACTGGTCACTAGGGTGGATCGATTTTACATTTTTTTCGATTTCCATATTCTAATAGAGACAAAACCTTGCGCATGCATGAGAAAATAGCCTCTGCAAAATCTTAGCTTAATAGGTAATCATCTTCTGCCCCCGGCAGAGCGATGAAAATCATATTTTAGTAGATCGTAGATCCATTACCCTTATGTTGATTGCTTACATTTACTTTGATTTTAAAATTTCAAACAATTCATGATATTGTCTTTCTATCGGGTGGATTTCTGCATCCATATTTTCGGCAAAAGTTCCTCTGCACCTGCGTCACAGAATTTGTCGCGTGAAACCGCTCAACGATCTTCATTTTCTGTTCCAGCTGCAAATGTGGCATCACTGTTTGAGGGTTCAGCCATTAGAAATGTATAGGTATATCCATATAGGTATGCGTGGAATAAAAACTCCACTCTATTACCTTTCTGAGGAAGAACCCCCCCCCCCCCCCTAATAAAATATACATCCATTATAAAATAACGGGAAAATAAAAATAGGGGCTTTTTCGGGAGACCCTATAAACTTTGGTTAGCTTCGCCCGAATTGTTCATTCTGACGAAGGTCAAGCTTTTCACTCCACATTAGACCTACAGTTTAACGTAGAATCCGAACCACGCCTCACCAGCAGCCCAGCGTCTTAACCACTAGGCCACCCAGGGTACCCATTTATCTACCAACCACGTTCTTTATTGTGTGGAAGGATGAACAGTTGGGTTTTGCTGCGCGCCGGCTGCTATCACCAGGTTCGAACACTGGACCGATGGATTCGTAGTCAGCGACGCTAACCACTACACCACCGAGGCGCTATATATATAATATAGAGAGAGAGAGAGAGAGAGAGAGAGAGAGCACTAAAGATTTTTAATATTTATAACCTTTAACTTTAGTATTAACTATAATTTTAAGTTAATATGTAATTTACTTGACAAGACCTGAAGCTTCATTGAAACGTTGGATATATTTTACATAAGCAATTGCGTCCTCCTTTTGTAGAAAAATTACCAATAAAATTTTAGCAACATTTTAAGGTGTTTAAAAGTCCCTCTCTATTTCAGTGACAACGTAGCAAAAAATTTAAAATTCAATAACAGTATAATAGAAGGCATACATTTAATGAATACTTAAGCATATGATTCTACATGAGCACCATCAGTATCTCTACAGAGTTCGAATCTGTCAGCAGCATTGCGGAACACATTTTGGAGCATGACAGAGGTTATTTTTGTAACTGCTGCACGTAAATCTTGCAGATCTGTAACCCTCGTTTGATAGACGTTTGATTTGATAAAGCCCCATGCAAAGAAATCCAAGGGCGTTAGGTCAGGAGATCGAGCCGTCCAGGGCCTGTTGCCTCCACGTCCGATCCACCGATTTGGAAATCATTTATTTAGGTACTCCCGAACAATGTTTGCGTAATGACAAGGTGCCCCATCTTGTTGAAAGACGACGGTGTTTAAAATGCCATCTGAATGAAGCTGCGACATTTACGTGCTCGTATCGTAACAGCAGTTACAAAAATAACCCCTGTCATGCTCCAAAATGTGTTCCGCAATGCTGCTGACAGATTCGAACTCTGTAGAGATACTGATGGTGCTCATGTAGAATCATATGCTTAAGTATTCATTAAATATATGCCTTCTATTATATTGTTATTGAATTTTATCCTTTCTGCTACGTTTTCACTGAAATAGATAGGGACTTTATAAACACCCTGTATTAATTAATAAATTAATTATCGTGGATACGAAGTTTGTTTTATGTAATAATTAATCATTAAAGTTATGTTAACAAGTCTTATATGAAGTGTTTTTATCTTATTAATTTATCTGAGAGCCCAGTAAAGCCCAACGTTTAAGGGCCAAAATACACACGTAGAAATAAATAAGTATGGTCTGTTAACAATTTATTTTAATATTGTTAAATGTATTATTTATTTTTAATAATGAACAATTAACAATTTAACAATTATAATATATTTCTATATCAGTTCTGAGCAAATTATATATTAAGTTTCCATGGCTCCTCAGAGAAGAAAAGTAACGCAAGAGAGAGAGAGAGAGAGAGAGAGAGAGAGAGAGAGAGAGAGAGAGAGAGAGGAGTGAGTTACAAGGAATTATAAGCAAAAGAAGTACCTCAAAAGGTCTTATGGCTCATACCGAGGAGGTACCAATGGCAACGGGTGCCAGGGAAAAATTCTGTCACCCTCAAATAGTGTGCAAGATTCGGTCTAACCTTTTCTTGAACTGATCCACAGAGGAACTGTTCACAACTTCTGAAGGTAGCCTGTTCCACGTGTCACAAATCTTATAGGTAAAGTAATTCCCACACACACACTAGTGCTAAACCGTTTCAAATCCAACTTCCAACCATTGTTGCGAGTTGAGTTATCATTTAAACTAAACACGCTTCTAAAATCAACATCGTTGAACTCATGTAAGAGCTTGAAAACCTCGATGAGTTCACCGCGCAGCCTCCGAGTTTCCAGAGAGAGAGAGAGAGAGAGAGAAGAGAGAGAGAGAGAGAGAGAGAGAGAGAGAGAGAGTGTTAATTGAAATGTATATTATTTCATTTGAATAATATCAGACTATAAAGTCCAAAATTGAGATAATAAAATACTGAAATTATGCAATAAGCAAAATTTACTCATACACTGTAAACAATGTAAATAACGTTGATGAACTTTCTTCACAGTTTATGACCACTTTGAACAAAACAGTGAACTTCAATAATGGTTTTGAACCTACAGAAAAATATTAAACATTTGATGTAAGAAAGTCGTATATCTCAATTTTTTAAGTTGATCAGACATGAACACGAAGTTAATATGACGTCAGAGAATGCAATAATAATGTTAAATTTAGTACAATAATATTGTTGGAGACCGGAATCAAACATGGTATTTTGATGTAAATAAATGATGTAAAAAAATGGGAATCGTACACCTCAAAATGAATTTATTAGATGTAATTTATTTGAATGAAAGGCATTTGGGTATAAATTTGATTTCTACTTCTAGTACTCGCTTCACAAGGCTCAGAAAACAAATGACGAATGTTTTTTGAGATAGTCTGAACAAGGGTACATGTAGAAGTTGAAGACAAGCATATACACAGAGGGTTGACATAAGTAAATAGACACCAATATAATTATCTTGAAGAATAAATGGCAAAGCTCATCAATGGAATACCAGAACGTGTGTCAACTTTGCATAATGCAAAAAAGGGGAAATCAACACGATTCTAAATATATTCATTCAATAAATCTATAATTATTTATTCACTTTTATTATCAAATCAAAAAATATGGACCAACCAACCAACTTTCTATATACTCTAGAGATCCCTTCTAAAACAAAAATTTCAAGAGTATAAGAATATCATAAATGTATCAGTAATAGAAAAAATTAACCACTTCATTCGCCAAATAATTGTTAAGTATTTGTTATATTAACAAATACAATTAATAATTGTATACGTATTTTAGGAGTTATCATTACTTGCAACAATTGATAAGGTTTTGTCCTTGAGGACAGTATCCGATGCCAAACCAAACTATTTTAATGATGCCTAAAACTATGATAGTTATCCAGTCCGTAATGTGTAAAATTGGAATAAACTGAAGTTTTAATATTATTTTAGTTTTAAAAGTAGTTCAGCGTAATATAATAATAATAATAATAATAATAATAAATAATCAGCTAGAAGGGCCAGAAAGTGGCACATCGTTGAGGCTAACTAATGTGGCCCATTGCGCTTACTCCTCGATTATTTTTACCATTACCATCGGGATTCGAACCCCGACCTCAGTTTCTTCATTTCGGTTATACGGAAACGGTGTTACCCACTTAGCTACGGACGATGGCTCTGTGTCGTACAGTAAAGAACCTGTTATCAGACCCTAAAAGAAAGAGGTCGGATACCGGGATGGACTGTTTTTAAACAAGTGTTACTGCATTGTTTAATATTGTAATACATGTTTTAACTATTAATACTTATTTACTTATTTATTTATTTATTATTATTAATTAATAACAACTAGCTGCTTATTTTTAATAAGAGCCCAGTAAAGCCTGAAGCTTGAGGGCCAAATTAAATAAAATAAATAGTCGAGCTTCACAATTATTCATGTCATTGGAAATTGAAAAAATTTATTTATTTTATTATTATTAATAAAAGTTATTCAATCTATCTATCTATCTATCTATCTATCTATCTATCTATCTATCCAACAGCTTCTTTGTTCATTCTTTAGTTTTGTTAGAATTATTGGTTATTGTATTTTATTTAAATTTAGTTAAAAAAATTACAGTGTAAAGGACGCTAACCATCCGACAAGAAGCGATCTGAGCATACGCAGAGAACGAATACAGCTCCCTCGTGACCGATTCATGAACTGCAAAGTTCCGATAACCGAAAATAAACCAATCTTGGCTTATATTGAAAAAGTCGGATAATTGGACAAGTCGGTTATCTAGAGGTCGGATAACAGTTTTTTACCGTATAGCATCGTTTGCTTATTGATCACACACATTTTATAGATTCATTAACACACTGCTTTTCACCCTTTTTTGGCCAAGTACCATTTTAAAGATTTGTACTTAAGTACTTAAGTAAGACTTTCGAGTACCACTTAAGCAAAACTTTCTAGTACCACTTAAGTACTTAAGTAAGACTTGCTTAAATCCAATAGAAATAAAAATCGTAGGTGACTCATTCTTTGTCTTCTACAGGGTGTCCCTAAAGTCTGGACACATAGGAAATATCACTAACTATAACTAACTATATGTTATTATTATTATTATTATTATTATTATTATTATTATTATTATCTTAAATTCATGCAACTGAGGCCTAAGGTAGGCCCACATCGAATCAGCAACCCTGAGGTAGGACCAAATAGGACCTCCAAGTCCATAACTTATGGACTTGGAGGTCCTATTTGGTCCTACCTCAGGGTTGCTGATTCGATGTGGGCCTACCTTAGGCCTCAGTTGCATGAATTTAAGATAATAATAATAATAATAATAATAATAATAATAATAACATATAGTTAGTTATAGTTAGTGATATTTCCTATGTGTCCAGACTTTAGGGACACCCTGTATAATAAATTCTTAAGAAACAAAAGACGTATTCTTTTATTACGTTTACCTTTGATCGATCGCCGACAGCGGGTTTTTGAGATTTATTCTTTTCATCTTTAACACTAGAAGGACGAACGGGTCAATTTGATCCGTTTTTGTAGGTTCTTGCTTAATATTCTTTTAATAAATATGATTTATCATTTTGTCCCTCTGCCGCCCTTCTGGGTAAAGCAAAATTTTCGTCTTTCTAGTGTAAAGTACCGTTTGAAAACCTCTCTGGTACCACTTGTGATACGCGTTGAAAAGCACTGCACTTACAGATAAATTAAATCATTAACATAAATAGAAGGGACCCAAGAAAACTTCTCTGCGGTACTCCTACATTAAGTGCCAGTTTCTCAGGAAAACTGTGAATTCAGTTGAACATACTATGCGTAGTTATTTCAAAATTAACTTGAACAGACATTGACATTTTAAGTTGTATTTATTAAGTTTGAATAGTAAACAAGGATGGTCAAAGTTAGCGATGAAGGTCTTGCTAAAATCAGTAAAGATACAGTCATAATTGCTGATTTTATGGAAAATCTGAAGGAAAAGATTGATTATCACTTACAGTATATTGCTTGTCGCCTTTTGCCAAATCTTTCTTCCTGCAAAACCGGAATTAGTGTACTCGTATAACGAGGGTCACCAATAGTCGAACCGTAGTCCCGATCCGGAATGCTGACGAATTTTATACTGATCGTCTAGAATAAAGTGATACTCTGATCATAGTATTTGCTTCAAAATATGAGCAAACTTTAACATTTCAAAAGAAACAAAATCGCCATTTTTTTTTCTTCTTTTTGTGAAGTTCAAATTTAGAAATTAAAATTGCTTTTTAAGTTGATTTCCATAAAATAATGAAGCACTGAAAAAAAAAGTATGTAGCCGACCATTTGTCGAATTACAGAAACACCCATACGGACCGCGCATAAAACTAATTGGTACCCTTGTCGTAGTGCTTTGTATTTATCAGGAAAAGATTACATCACAGTAATCCTTAAATGGACAACAAATTTTGTCGATAATGACGGTGGAAGATGTAAAATATAAACTAACATTAAATTTTCTGTGACTCATTCACTCATTAATGTTTTCGTAATTGTGTGCCACGTCACGACACCGATTCTCGTTAGATCAGCGAGGTTAAGCGGTGTTGGATTTGTTCGGTGATGGGATGGGTGACCATTCTCTGCGTTCAGGTGTAGCGATTCGTATGTAGTTCGAATCTCACGTAAAACTGTAGGTCCCCTTTGTCAAATGACCTTTACCATTACGAAGGAGATTTAACAACTCCAGACAATATTAACAGACTACGAACAGGCTTTAAACATACTTTGAACAATTTACAAAATTTTGTTCCTTTTTAGTAATTTACGCCAAGATCTCTTAACCCTTAAGCGCCCGATGGAACTTAACTATCACAACTCTGGTTGATGCCAGACGATTTCATTCAGACTTCAGGGCATTAAAGTGATAAATAGACTACTTATTCTTCTAACACACTAATGACCTTAACACGAGAGAAAATTTCTTAATTGTTTATGTTAATTTACCCAATGACAGGCATATTGGCCAAGTTAACATCTAGAGGTATAGTGTTAAAAACTCTGGAAAAGTGTGTAAAAATGATTTTAATAAACAAATGCTGCAGGTTAAAAATGTAAAATTTGATTTATATTTTTAAATTTTTATTTTATATTATTCATTCATTGTTTTATTACATTTTAGTTACATATTATTATTATTATTATTATTATTATTATTACTGACGTTCTTGGAGAAGGCATATGATAGGATACCACGGCAGGAAGTTTGGAGATGCTTAAGGGAAAAGATGGTACCGGAGAAGTATGTTAAACTGATCAAGGGGATGTACAGGGGAGTAACAACTAAGGTGAGGAGTAGCGTGGGTGTGTCAGAGAGCTTTGGGGTGGAAGTTGGTCTGCACCAAGGATCAGCTTTGAGCCCCTTCCTTTTCAATGTGGTATTCGATGTGTTGACGGACAGGATTAGAGGGGAGGCGCCGTGGTGTATGATGTATGCAGACGATGTTGTGTTGAGTGGGGAGACGAAAGAGGAGGTGGAGCAGCAGTTGGAAAATTGGAGAGAGGCGTTGGAAAGTAGGGGGATGAGAATTAGCCGAAAGAAGACCGAATATATGAGATGTGATGTGCAGCAGGACCGAGGAGGGGAAGTGACATTGAGTGGAGAGCGTGTTAAGACGGTGGAGTATTTTAAATACTTGGGGTCAACAGTGGATGCAGAGGGGGGAGCAGAGAGAGAGATAAACTGTAGAATACAGTCGGGTGGAAGAACTGGAGAGACGTATCAGGGTGCTCTGTGATAAGAGGGTCCCAGTGAAACTGAAGGGAAAGGTATTCAAAACAGTGGTGAGGCCGGCAATGTTGTATGGAATGGAGACTGTGCCAATGAAGAAGAGCAATGAAAGAAAAATCGATGTGGCTGAAATGAAGATTGAGATGGATGTGTGGAGTGACGAGGAGGGATAGGGTCAGAAATGAGCATATAAGAGGAACAGTGAAGGTGGCGGAAGCATCTAAGAAGGTGCAGGAGGCCAGGCTGAGGTGGTATGGACACGTCAGGAGAAGAGAGGAGTAGTATGTGGGGCGCAGAGTGCTGGAGATGGAGTTGCCGGGACGGAGAAGAAGAGGAAGACCGAAGACGAGATGGAGGACTGTGTGGTGGCGGACATCAGGGAGAAGGACTTGGAGGAGGACGTGGTATACGACAGAGGAGAGTGAAGAAGACGAACCAAAAACAGCGACCCCATGTAAAGATGGGATAATAAGCTGCGGAAGAAGAAGAATTACTGACGTTCTGAAATATATATATTTTATATACTCGTATATGAGAGAGAGAGAGAGAGAGAGAGAGAGAGAGAGAGAGAGAGAGAGAAGAGAGAGAGAGAGAGACCTCGAACTTGGCGTTCCAATTTCAAATAAAAGTTTTGCAAATTTTGAAAAGGGTAAAAAAAAGGAGAGGGTTGTGACGTAATTGCATGCCCGAAGGGTATTTTGTATGAAAAAATCTAACTTAAGTTAGAAATTCTAGATTAGGAATGACAATGGGTCGACTTGAGAATTACCTCCTTTGAGGATTCCTAATTTGAGAGTTTTTTCATCCTGAGCGAATACAGAAATTAAAATGATCGAGATTAGAAATAGATTCCGAAGGTAAACTAATTGTTTTCGAAGCTCAGCGGAAGAAGGCGCGCTTCTGCGGTTGGAAATATCCTGGTTCGATTTTTTTTTTTTTTTTTTTTAAATTACGAAGCCACCAAGAATATTTCACCAAAATTAGTTCATAATCTCCGCAACAGGTGGCGCCACGAACTTGTTTATCTCGCGGAAAATTTTTCCCCGTCGACGTTCGGGAAATTTTGACCTTGTACTCGACAAATTCCTTTCTAGAAACGGGAAAAGCTCCAAATTTTGCCGTTTAAGAGTGGGAAATGAACGGGAACCTATTTAACAGCATGCTGTATCACAGTTCTCTCCCAAAATTTATGTTACAATATTATGAACTTTAATAAATATGTACTTTTTTTAAATTATATTTTATATAAAGGTCACATTTCTTAAAGTTAATTAGTTGATCATCCTTTTTCCGTGCAATGAATACAAATTCCTTTGGAACATTTTTAACACTTTAAGACTCCTTTTTGAGAGAGAGAGAGAGAGAGAGAGAGAGAGAGAGATTCAAGTAATTATTGATCTCACTCAAAAAATGATTGATTTTACTGAGAAAAACAAGTATTTAAAATAAATGACTCCTCCATCAGGTAAAATGATCAGATATTGAAGCGTTCGTTTTACAAAAGACAATACAGTATTGACCTTAAGGTGTTTACAAATTATTAAGTGTTTTTCTATTTTTTTTTTTCCCTTTTACGCAGAAAGGAGGGGCCAAGGGCGAATGCCCGCAAAAGCACTCCCCCTCCTCAATATTAAAGTGGTTTGAGAAGTTTAGCTTATTAACACTCAAGAAGTACACACTTTAAGATAACCACACATCATACATTTGTCATTATGAAGTAGCATGTGTTCGTACTGGAAACATGAAGTTTCATACTTAAAATGCGAAACCACGACTTGGAATAATATCACCACATAATAATAATAATAATAATATTAACAACAACATCCCAATCTTACTATAATGGAGCTGATTCTGTCTATCTATCTGTCTCTCTATCTATCTGTGGAAAAAGTCGCATTAAATAATATCATACCGAAAAAGTCACAGTAAATAATTTCATACCGAAGATTTTGAAAAGAAAATATTAAGGCAACGAAAGCTTAATATTTACTTTAAGTTCACGAAGACCTTAGATTTTAAATGCAGCTTCACAAATCTTGACACAATGGGTTCGGATGTGAAGCTTAAGATTTTCATGACTGTGTTCTTTTCTATAGTTTTATTCACCGAATGACTTTTCTCTGTTCCACAAACGTGGATGGAATTCTTCAGAAGCGTCCACAGACTGTTTAAACTGGTGATGATCATTAGAATGAGGTGTTGATGTTAGATGTAAGGGGTGGTAAACAATGACTGCCCCCACTCCTGCACAGATGAAACTAATAGAGGTACAAAAAAACTGATTGTGCATCTTTTAGACAATTTAATTCTACGTCTAAACAAAACCATTCAATAGTTGGTGTTGCCTCCTTGTGCTTGGCGGACTGCTTCAAGTCGGCAAGGGTAGGAGGTGAGGAGAGACTCGAAAAGGTCAGTGTCGTACTCAAGATTTCGGAGGATTGTTTTGATGTGCTGCTCCATGGTCCGGCGGAAGACTCTTTCAGGATCCATCCTGAAAGACCGAGTGGAATCCCTGATGCTTGCTGAACCACCAGCCACCCGATTCTGCTGTCGGACCATGGAGCAGCACAACGAAACAATCCTCCGAAATCTTGAGTACGACACTGACCTTTTCGAGTCTCTCCTCACCTCCTACCCTTGCCGACTTGAAGCCGTCCGCCAAGCACAAGGAGGCAACACCAACTATCGAGTGGTTTTGTTTAGACGTACAATTAAATTGTCTAAAAGATGCAACAATCAGTTTTTTTGTACCTCTATTAGTTTCATCTGTGCAGGGGGGGGGGCAATCATTGTTTGCCACCCTTTATTTACAGTTGATGTTTGTGTTAGGATAAGGAAATACAATTAGTTGAAACAGGATTTTTTTTACCCATTTCCTTTTTCCTGTTTGTATAAACAGTTGTCTGGAATTAGATGGAGCCGCAGGCCCACCAATTACTGGAGCCGAAGGTCCCAGCACAGCGGGTCTAGCTAAATGGGCCCGTAGGTCCCACTTTAGCTAGTTGTTTTTGTTGGTTAGCCGTCAGCCCACCCTAATCGAGCAAGCCGGCGGCACGCAGGTAACCGATCGCCCTCTCAGTGGACCAGAGGTTCAGCGCACTAGTGATTTTGTGTTGTGTTTATGTTGTGCTAGAGACTTTAGCTAGTTGTGGATAATAGATTAATAAATTAAAAATAATTTGAATGTCAAAAGTGAACATCAAAAGTGGGCATCAGAACATTACAGTTTCACCTAACCTGAAAAGAGGACCAAGGCTAAGTAGTCTACGGACACAATGTACTGATTACTTCCCACTTTGACCCGAAAGTGAGAAGATTCGAAGTGAAATTTCAAATATGGAGAAGCTCTTGATTTCAGGAAAGAGAAAAAAAAGAGGGTTGTGACGTCGTTTATGCCCAGAGGCGTATTTTGTATGAAAAATCCAACTTGAAGTGAGAAATTCTACATTAGAAATGGGGATGGATCGATTTGGGAATGGCCTCTTTGAGACTGCCACTTTGGGACTGCTCATTCATAGACCGAAACTCAAATGCGAATGATGAGACTGGCAACAGACCTAACCTCTCTACGAATGCCCCTCTTTGTAATACAAATCTCACACAAGGTTTTATATGAAGGAGGCTCCTGATAGAATTGATTCCAGCCCCACCTAAAACAATAAAACAAAATTAAAAAACAGATTTTATTATAAATAAAAAGGCAATATAGATGTGAAATAAACAAACAGTGCCACTCGAAAACAAGTGCCATGACTCGCTTCGAGTAGGAGGCACAAATACGGAGTGACCTCACTTTTAAAACCAAATACCACAACAACAATACACTCATCACCAACGCTGTCATCAGCACCAAACGATTCACCTTCATTACATTCAACATCAGCTATAACGTTCTTCTCATTGATGAAGTAAACTCGAACATTGTATTAAGATTTTATCTAGTGGTTCTTTGGGTTAAATTAAGTTAATATAGGTTAGGTTATCTTAGCTGTTAGATTATGTTAAACTAAGTTAAAAGACGCTTTCATAAAATTTCGCGTCGACGTTTTGGGTACACAAATCTTTCAATCAACACTAAAAAAACCCGAATAAACTACTCACAAGTCAAAAAATGACTAGGCCCCAAATCAGACTTCATTTAGACAAAAAGCCAAAACTTGCGAGAGACAAAACAACGTAAGACCACAGTACAAGCGAAAAACTAGAAAATATTGAATAACGAACGATATTTTTGGTTTGTGAGAACATATCCAAAACTCTTCAGGTATATGTGGCTATGTCGCAACTGCACCCTTCCGGTCGACCAACGAAGTTAAGCAACACTGGATCTCGGTAGTAGTTGGACGGGTGACCGTCTTCTACATTTAGATGATATAGCGACTCGAGGTTTGGATCTCACGTAAAGCTGTAAGTCCACTCCGTCACAAGCCTTTGCTGTTACAAAGGAAATTTAACAACTCTAGACACGCACACACGTACACACAGCCAAAGAAGACAGTTAGGTGTAATACTGTCTTCCTTGTCAAAGTGTTGTATTTTATTTTTCTCTTCTAATTTTTGTATTTACAATTAACTTCAAGTACCAAAGATTTCATAACTACAGGGTGTGTATAAAGTAACGCGAGTGAAGAGCCAAATCCTATTTGAATTATATTAACAAGCGTGAACAATGAACATGGGCTAGTAATATTTATTATGCGTACTTTATAGCAACTGTATATTCGATAGTAAAGTTTATGAGGTGTCGAAAATGTTTTAACGAGTTGAAAAACAAGTTAAAACTAGTTTAAACCAGTTCAATCGGATTTGTCTTTTCACTCGCGTTACTTTATATACACCCTGTATTACATCGACCAAGATTTAGTGGGTAATCTGTACCAATATGAGAATTTATTTTTCAAGTTAACTACAAGTTCGTTTGTGTGTCCTAACACAATTTATGGTACCTTAAATGTAATCATAATCATAATTAACCCATTAGCGCCCAGAGGTCTTTTCCGAGACAATAAAATCGTCTGTCGTTAACCAGAACAGAATCAGTAAAGTGACGCCGGTCACTAATGGGTTATCATATGAATTGTGCCATCATAATTACGAAGTTTGTTTTATACTGTAATTAATCACAATATTTATTTGTGCAGCAAAAGCACTCCGAAACACAATCTAGAAAGGTACTGGGAGGGACGGGTGTGTTATTAAAACCTTCCCTGGTTCTCCCTTAATGTGTATTTTAAATTTGGTCCAGATTACTCTAGCCGCTTAGGCGTGTATAAACGAACAAAGAACAGACAGACAGACACACACACACACACACACACACACACACACAGACACACAGACAGACATCATATACAGTATATAGAACGTCTACAAAATAGAAACTTATTGAAACTCCTTCGCCAAAGAGTGCCACTGAAGATTGTAATGGATCTCGTATGATAAATTAATGTTACGGTGAAATATTCCTCAGGCAGAAATATCGGATTACATTGTAACAGAAGTGGAAATGAATTTGAATTGAAAAGAACATGTAGTGTGTTTGAAAAGGAACTTAAATTGAAACCAAATAGACTTGGAAATGATAAATGAAACAAAAAAAAAAATTTAAGTGGAAGATTTTACTCGAAGATAAAACGCTCACAATGACTCCCGATAAGAGAAGACAAAATTGAAGCAATATTATTTGAACACGTATGAAAATGGCTTCAGGAAGAAACTGAAGCGAAATGAAATAAAATGAAGCAGGGTCAAAGAAAAAAGATGAAAAAGACTTCTCCGTCAACTTCCAGCCCCCCCCCCCCAACTCCCCATCGTTACAAAATAAAAAACAAATTGTGAAACTTTTAAACAAATGTTAAAAAAAAAAAAAAAATGAAAATTCACAATTCAAAAATTTCCAAAAACTTTATATTCAGAAATAGTTTGACAATATTTTTCAATATTTTTTTTTTTATACAATTTAGATATCTGATATGCCATTAATATATTGACAGTAGTCTTATCTGAATATGCCGTTGGAAGCGTGGAAATTTTCCAGACAAAATTAATGGGATTCAATTTATTCATTAAATAAAAAATGAAATGGCAAGTGATAGAAATAGTAATAACAATAATAATAATAATAATAATAATAATAATAATAATAAAACAAAGGTAAATATTTACAAAAGTAATTATCGTCGTGTTGGATTATTTTACCCACTTGTAAACAAAATGATCAATTTGGATATTTCGTAAAAAAAAGTAAATAATAATTTTTAATGAACCAAATTTTGAATAAATTCTAAAATTAAAAGTCTTTGATGAAAAACTAGAACGATTAACGGGAGTTGAGATGGAATATGATTAGGTGGGAGCCATATTTCACATAATTAATTATATAATAAGGACTTAATTACTATAATAATAATTATGGGAAAAGTGAATTTTTGTATCAGTAGGAGCTAATGAAGTACTTCTTTGGTGCTTTGCGAAATACATTTAATGATGAAACTTACTTTGATATTTATGGTGTTGGGATTGTAAAATTGATGATCTTAATAATGAAAATATAGTAAAATTTTGATATAAATTAAAAACATAAGTTAGGATATGTATTCCAAGTAGATCTTGGATAAATCCTAGAAAAAAAATAGTAGTGCCTGCTTGCGCGCAAACATCCGAACAGGTTTTAACGTGTTTGTACTGGAATATGTGATGTTGTTTCGTTCAACCAATAGGGTGTCAGAGAATACGTCACGTGATGACACGTATATCTATTTCATCAAATCATATAATGTATATTTGTAAACAATTTTAGCTTCAAATAGTACGTGAAATAAAACTGAAAAATCATTTAATATCGTCAAACAGGTAACATAAGTTAATTAAATAATATAAAACAGTTAGAATTAGTAGAACTCATAATATGAGGTATTTTAAAATTGTTTCTAAGGTCCAGGATTAAAGGGAAAAAATAATAAAGGATCTTTTCTCAATAAGAGTTGAAAATTTAATTCTGGATGCGAAAAAACAGCACGCAGCGCAGAGCGACAGTGAGTGAGGTAGTGGAGAAGAAGTTTTCATAGCGAGAGGGTCGTACACAGTCCATCAGAAAATCTTTGTTCCCCTCCCTTGTCATTTTCATTTTAATATTTCCACTCCTGCCCGTGGGAACTAGGGCCCACTTTTAAGATGAATTTCAGACAGTAAATTCCATTCATTTCTCCCCTAGTGCCTTCGTAGGGGCTACTTTGTATCTTCGGGCCCTAGACCTATTGTTGTCCCACGCAAGGCGTATTCCTTATTTCCTTAGACCTATTTGAATTCTAGTCAAGACCTGTTCCCCTTTATTAATTATTAACAGAGAACCCGCCCTATTGGTTGAACGAAACATCACATTTCCATAACCGGCTATTCAATAATTTTACCATAGGTTTCGAGATATATATATATATAGTAGTTATATAGACTATATATCCATCCATCTTGTTCTACCTATCAGGCAGGTCCAACTCATATGTCCCGCCAAAGTGTTCTATCCTGAGCTATCCTTTTCATCTCATGGTAGCTCCTGCCTGCCTTCAAATCATCCAGCATTGCTTTCCTTTTCCTTTTCCTCGGCCTTCTACCTTCATATTTACCCTCTATCACCTCCTTCAACAATCTTTCTCCTCTCAACACATGTCCGATCCATTTCTTCTGTCTCTCTCTTATCACCTTAATGAGTCTTCTTTCCTCCCTCACCTGTTGCAGTACTTCCTCATTACTTTGGTGTTCCCTTCAGCTTATCTTTAGCATTCTTCTCCAAATCTACATTTCAAAACTTCTCAGGAGTTTCTTTTCAGTTGTTTTCAGTGTCCATGTTTCTGCTCCATACAGTACCACACTCCATATCAAGCTTTTTACCAACCTTTTCTTCAGCTTCAAGTTGAGTTTACCTGTAAGTAGTCTTTTCTGTCTCTCAAAAGCTACCTTACCCATACCAATTCTAGATCTTACTTCCTTATTGCAATCTCCATTGTTGGTTAATAAACTTCCCAGATATTTAAACTGCTCAGCTTCTTCTAAGGTCCGATTTCCTATCGTTAGGTTCATTTGTGCTCCTTTCCTTCTTGCAATTTTCATTACCTTTGTTTTGGTCTCATTAATTCTCATTCCGAATTCTTCCGCCGTTGTTGTAAAGCTATTGACCATTCTTTGCAGTCCTTCCTCAGTACTACAAACAAATGCCTTGTCATCTGCAAACCTTACAGATTTGACCAATTTACCTCCCACTCTGATTCCCTCTTCCAGATCTGAGAGTGCTTCTATTATTATTGCTTCCGCATAGATGTTAAATAACATGGGGGACAGGGAGCATCCTTGCCTGACCCCTCTCCCAACCAATCCAGGCTCCGATTCTCCTCCTGCAACTCTAACATTCACAGTCTGCCCAAGATATATATTTTTTATCAGCCTACGGTCCCTCCAGTCAACATTAATATTCTTCAATATTTCCATTAGTTTCCTCCATTGGACTCTGTCAAAAGCTTTTTCAAAATCAATAAAACAATATATATATATATATATATATATATATATATATATATATCAGTGATGTAGTCGAGACCACCAAGTCCGAGACTGAGACCGAGACCGAGACCTGATCCTGTGAGACCAAGATCGAGACCGAGATCAAAGGTTCGAGATCGAGATCTACCTTCCGAGATCGAGACCCTTAAAATTCGAGACCGAGATCGAGATCGAGACCAAGCTCATGCCCTTTCAATTTGTTTTACACTACTATGGAAATTAGACTATGTTAAGTATATTTATAAACTAATAACTACTTTCTCAGATGTAGTGTGTTGAATGCAAAAAGTGAAGCCTATAAATTAACAAATGAATATATATACACGTACTTTTTATTTATTTACTTCTTTTATATCTGTTACAGAAGGTTTAATGAATGTACCCACTACCCAGTTTGACTTGTGCATTTATTTAAAGCATGATAGGTGCTCATTACACTTAAGGAACATCAGCATACTCAGAAGATCTGCTGAAGTTCGACTTCTGTGGGGCCTCATTATTATGCCTCCATGGTTAAATACACGCTCAATTGGAGCACTAGAGGCAGGCACTGTTAAAACAGTCATGGCAATATTGGCCAGTGATGGGAATTTATCCCTTTTCTGGTGCCAAAACTTTATTGGAGAGCAGTTGTCTAAAATATGAGATTCATCGATCTCTAAGAGGTACCGCCGCAACTGTTCCCTGCGGTTCAAAATCTTCCCAGTTTCAACGTTCTTTTGCTTGGACCGATAGTTTTGATATTTTGCCATTAGTCTCGGAACTTTGGTTTGACTCTGTTTTATTTCGTCATCGCTGCTGTGAGAATGAGCGCTGTCTCTCTGTATCTGCTCATTCTCCGTGCTTGAGTTTCCTGTATAGCATTTTTCCAACACCATTTCTATGAAAAATAAATTGACATATCGGTACTATAAACAGAGGCATGGCAATTAGCATAAGGTCTAAATAATATATATATATATACTGTATATATGTATATATATGACATTAATTCAACATCCACTCAGCCCAAAGAGATCTATAATGAATTTTAATGATAAAAAATATACCGGTATAATGAATTCTGTGATAATTTTAAAAATTTATAATGAAAATATAGTTCTACTTTAATATCTTTATCAGCTCGTACTTCAATGTCCACCCACTGTAGACCAAACTGTGGGTCAAGTAATGTTGCAATTGGATAGATGCTATTGGCAAATGGCAAGGGAACTTCATCAGCACCGTCCTTTTCAGCCATCTTGCATGTGACGAATACCCCTTACTTTTACAAACTTTCATAAACATTCTGAATTGTGTCTGTTCAACCAAGCCACCATCATGAGTATGCCAATAACATGTATGTGTATATATATATATATATATATATATATATATATATATATATATATACACGTAATGACGTAATGATCTTGATGACTTCATTTAATTTCTTAAAATTAATTATTTAATTTATTAACACCCAGGTGCACAACCTGGGGACCTAATCAATATGTGTGTGAAGTTTCATGTTTGTAACTGCTTCCATTTTGGAGTTATGGCTGGAACACACACACACACACATACACACACACACACACACACACACACACACACGTCCTTTTATTATTATAGATATAACGTAAGAAATTTAATTTAATATGTGAAACTTAAGATTAAATATTAAGACTTTGTTGTGTTTTATAATAACAGTTAAAGTCATAAATGTCGTTTAAAATTTGTGACAGAGACACGCTCATTATTATAAAGTAACTAAGATCATTGTAATAGTAAAAAACAGTGCAAGTTACTTGGCTGCAGGGAGAAAGAGAATGGGTCGGAAAAAAATCTTCACATCCACGCTACCAGATGTATATTAATATCGACATACCCACCCACGAACGGGACAATGATTGATCAATTACATCGGGTGGTCACCCAGGGAAAGGACGTCATCCCGAGAGAAACAACAAACCCTTCAATGGGAATTACATTCCGTGCACCTGCTTCTTTGAAAGAGAGTGCATTTCCTGCAGTTTCCATTGTATAGTTTGGTTGGTGTATCAAATCTCCGGGGAGTCTAGTGTTATAATGATGGTGTATTTGATGGAGGGTGATTGCTCTTTGAATGGGCGTGTATGCAGTGGTGTAGTGCTGTGGGAACGCGTGGGAACGGCGTTCCCTTACTTTTTTTGGTAGACGGAACGGCGTTCCCTCACTATTTCAAATAAATCCGAACTTACAAATCTCTAACGTCATGAAATTTTAATTCCCACCCCTAGAAGAAATATGAGAAAGAATCATTAACTGTTTCATTTCTTTTAGCTTCGACTGAGGCAATGCTAGCCTATAAAGATCTGGTGAAACAGTCACCACGGCGTACCAGTTGTTAACTTTTTTTTTAGTTAATCATTCCAGTTGTTAGCTATTTTTATTGATCGTACTGAATGTCATATATCTAATGTCACTGGAAATACTGCATCTTCAACCTTGGAATTTATCTTAATATCCAGTGCATATGACCTCAAAATATTCCTGAAATTGGTCAGATTTCAAAAGATTTCCCGGGGAGCTTACAGTGCCCCCGGACCCCCAGCTGTATGGGCTCGCCGCGCTCGCCATTGTCTCCCCCGCATCTGAGTAACACTTTCAAAATGGGTTCCCTCACTTCTTTATTTAGCACTACACCACTGCGTGTATATTCACTTTTACTGCTAAATTTCAACATATGGACAACAACAGTGAATTTGTATAAGTAATTTCGTTTTAAAATATTTAGTTCTTTAAACTCTGAGGAAATGTGACTTTATCTGTTTTCATTATTTGATAGGGTTTGCGGACATTTTTTATGAATGACTTCCCAAGGATATTTTATATAAATTTTTGAACTATCCCATGTTGTAATGCAATACAGTGTCGGCGGATGAAGGAGTAATACAGAATAAGGGATGCATTTAGAGAAAAAAATCTTTTTTTAGTTTAAATAATATATATAAACCTTGATATTTTCGATTTGATATGTTGTACGTGACTTTTGGGATTTAATTTTTCATCTCACTTAATGACAAGGGCTTTAATTTTATTCACCCTTGCAAGAATAATATTCCAAATTCCCAATTTTTTTTATATAGTTTGTATTTTTATTTTTTATGGTAATAATCATAAAAGATAACTTTGTCAAGTTCAGTAAAAGCGTATTTGAATACATCCATTTATAAATCTGCTCATTTCGTTTATTAGAAGGTCTAAATTATAATAGAAAGAAGTAATGTGATATTATGTGCATACTGCACGCAGTTTAATGTGGTTGAGATGAAAATTGTTAACGTGAATTAAAAACAGTAATGGCCCAAGAATAGATCCTTGTGGGACTCCACTCGTTAGCATCGCCTTGTCGGATAAATTATCTTTTAATCTAACGTATTATGTTGACGATTTGTCAGGTACAATTTGAACCAATCAAGGATATCACCTCTTATTCTGTATCTGCAGGGCCAGCTCGAGGTTTGTCAGCCACTCGGGCAAATTGAATTTCAATTCCGTTAAGACTTTTTACTATTTTAATCATTTTTTCAGTGATAAAAATACTACAAATATAGGAATAAAGAATTTATTCCAGATAAATGAAAAAAAATTCAAACGCAACTACAGACATTCAAATTATAGTTATCTTATTATAGTTATATTATAGTTATTATAGTTATCTTAACTGAGATATATTTTCCTCGACCTTGGATCTGCAAATTTGTTCTATAGCACTTCCATATTTATATTTCTGACAAGGTCATTTTCTATTGACAAAATTGTTAAAGAATTTAATCTTTCTCGCGTCATGGAAGACCTTAAATATGTCTTTATCAGTTTTAGCTTACTAAAGCTTCTTTCTCCCGTGGCCACAGTTATTGGAATTTTAAGCATTATCCTTTATGCAACCCACAGATTTGACATAACAGCCTGCAATTTGTTAGTGTCGATAAAGCTAACTGCTCGTATTGGGGACATTTGAAATGTCTAATTCAGTCAACAAGTCGCAGTCATTAATATCGCTACTTTCTTGATACTTTAACTTAGGGTTACCATACGTCCGGTTTTTCCCGGACATGTCCGGGAAAGTTGAATATTTATAACATTGATTTTTGAGTCCATAACACTTGTTCTTATTTATAGATACTCAGTATAGACGACATGTAGTACGCAGTATATATAACACATTAATACAACGTGAGTTGGTAGATACTGATACAAATACACCCCCCCCATCTCCGGAGTGTCCTCCTTTTTGAAAGTTCAAATATGGCAACCCTACAAAGTTTAACTTATCCTCCAAACTTTGACATACTCTCGTCAGTTCATTTTTACCTGGTAAATCTTTTAGGTTACTTAAAAATCCTCATGAGTTATTGAAATTTTGTAACTCTTCGAATCGTTCTGATAAAGAAGTTATTATGGCTATGTCTACCAAACACTCTCGTACTCAAATTACCTCTACTTGCGCCTTACTCTTGGAAAAACCTGATGGTTGAGATTATTTTTTAATATACATACAAACACGTATACTATTATAATTGTTAAGAATTTGTCGTAAGAAATTTACGATACACTCCTGAACAATTTGACTACATGTCAGACGATTTTCATATTTTGAATTTCTTTTTATTCATTTATTAAGTTTTTCTCTCCGTTTTTTTTTTAGCGCCCCCAGTACATTGCGCCCCTGGCAACCGCCCGTTTAGCCGGGCCTTGAGCCGGCCCTGTGTATCTGTGAAGTTTATTCAATAAGATTTCGTACGAAAGTGTATAAAAAAATGCTTTTGCCAAATCGAGAAAGATCAAGGCGGCCTTCTTTTTGCTGTTTAGTTTCTGATAGACACTTTCTAATAGCATGTTTATGACATCTGCGTTGTATGACCATCTCTAAACCAAAATTGTGTTTTAGTTAAAATATCGTATTTAAGTTTATATTAAATACAATTTTTCAAATAATTTAATTAAAATTGGTGGGACGATAATTGGATGGAGTGTTTTGGTTACCTGGCTTAATCCTTAACTGGTGAGGCGTGGTCTAGGAGACCACGTGAAATATTGTCACGTGGTCTCCGAGACCACATCTCACTGGTTAAGGGTTAAATACAGGCATACTCTGGCTTCCTTTAGACTCTCAGGGTATTACTAACTCATTCATTAGTTTGTTTAGTAGGCCTACAATTTCACCCGACACTAATTGTATATTTTTACTGAATCGTATTGATGTAAGAGCCTTTATTTTTCAGATTTTTTATTGCTAAAAGAGATCGTTTGGTAAGATTGGATCAAAGAAAAGTGAATTTGCATACATCCATTAAAGAAATTCGGAATGTTTGAAATTTTGTTCCAATGTTGTGGTTAGTTTCGGTTATTTCAAAAGATGTTATTCCTCTGCGGTATTCCAGTTTATTAATATAACTGCAACATTTGCAATCAACCTTTATATTTTCTTGTACGCAAAAATGGGTGATTAAGTTACTGTATACGTAGGCAATTGATATGTGATATTTAATATAATTATATTTGAGATGCAGGCAAGCGGGGTTCGTACCGGGCTTTGATCCAGCAGAATCAAATTTCTAACGTTACTGCGAAGTTTATTTGGCAGTTTTTCTTGAAACCGCTACTAAAGCACCAAGAATTAATTCAAACGAGAGCATGCTACACGACACTTATTTCTCAAGAGATCTAATTGGTGTAGCATCGGGGTTCATAGAAAATTCAACACAGGTTCTGATTCGGGGAACGGAAGAGACTTTCGGAGAATTTCAAAATAAAATAAAAGTATAGCAGAAGTTCTATGAAGGATTAACTTACGCAACGTACTTTTCAGTTTGCACTTCCTAAAATGAGCAAATATTGCTCCTGTTAACGAAGGTGGAAAAAGGGTCATCCCGTGTGCATTCACATATTATGAAATGCTTAGAAAAAATAACAATATTTGAAAATGCTCATTGATTTGAAGAAAAGTTATATTTGAAGAAGACAGATTTAGAGTTGGAAGCTCTCGTTTATCTCGCCTGTTAGGACATCAAAGAAATTTTTCAGAAGCATCGTGTCGAAAACAGAACAAAGGCGTCATTTCACATAGAGTTTACAAATTGTTTTGCGCTAAATATAGTTATGCAACAATTGTTTACAAACTAGAAAACCAAATATTGCTGGCAAGCTTCGACTGTGGATGTTCAGTCAATTTAAATCTAAAACTACAGAGTGGTGGTGAAGGACAAAATTTAAGGTTTCATCAGTTATTGGTGCTGTGCCACAAGGACCACTTTTACCTCTCTCACTATTTATAATAATGATTGTAGATGCAGATGAATATACAAAAGAGAGTACTGGTCATTATTACAACTTGTAGATGACAAGAATGTTTTAGAAATTTCTAGTAAAGACATCGAAAGGTGTCAAGGTCACTGAATTTTCAACAACATATTGAAAATGCTTTCCTCAAGCAAGTGCTCTCAGTTGACGACAGTATTTTCATCGAACTTCCATGCTTGATGAAATATTTTTCGTGGAACTGATTCCTTGAAAATTATTTAATCAAGTGGGTGGCGCCATCTATTGGAGGAAATGTCAATTAAAACCCATTTTGACTTATTTTCATTAACCTAGTGTTCCAATGTTGTGGTCATTTTCGGTTATTTCAAACGATGTTATTCCTCTGCTGCGGTATTCCGGTTTATTAATAGTATAGCTGCAAGATTTGCAGTCAACTTTTATATTTTCTTGTACGCAAAAATGGGTGATTAAGTTACTGTATACGTAGGCAACTGATATGTGATATAATCAACACCAACACGCCAACAGCAATTAAGTTTTAAGATTAGATACACTAGAAATAAATTTACCTGACCTCGGTGGGATTCGGACCAAGATTAAAATTTTGCGAGCAGCCACGTTACTTACTCGGCCATGAGACGTTAATGTATAACGAGAGAGTTATATATACGGGGTGTTCTAAAATTACCTAGTAAACTTTTATATTAACGCAATATCTTAACAAAAAATATGAGATATTTAACAATTTTATTTCAAATACAGCAACAATAATTGTTTATTTTAGATGTTCAAAGTGTCTTCCTTCAACTTGAACACATTGTTCACAATGTCCCACTACTGATCGACAGACATACGAGTGTAAAAGTTTACTAAGTAATTTTAGAACATCCTCTCTCTCTCTCTCTCTCTCTCTCTCTCTCTCTCTATATATATATATATATATATATATATATATATAAAACTGTTCATGATTTTAAAGATAAATTAACTATGAGGAGTGTTCATTGACTGGTCATTTATAATGTCGATGAGAATCCTCGTCTCCTTATTGAAATGGAACAGAGAGAGAACAATATAAATTTTAGTAATGATTTGGTTTCATTTCTTAGATGAAAAGTATATGAAATGATTACAGAAGGATCGAAACTAAATCCAGAATGATAGGGCACAGAATTTGTGGTAATAATTTCAACACATACGCTTTTAAAATACTACACATTCTAAAATTGTTCTTGAAAGAAGGATAATAGGAATGATATAAAGGAGCTTTCAAAGCAGAAGGTCAGATATCATGTTGCAGTTCTCCCAATCTGTGCGGAAAACGGAATATCACGACCACAGAAGCTTTACAAGGAACTGTAAAGATTGTAAAGGCTATAAAGTGCAGTAAAGCTATGGAACAGGATTACTCATCACTACTAAAATCTCTAAAAAGTCGCTATCAAATTGAGAAGAATGATAGACGATATTTGTTTGGCAAAGAACTAAAAATAATCTTCTCGAAGTTACAAAACTAAAACAGAACGTATTGGAATGACCAGAGAGGAAAGTTTTGCGTCATTCCCAGTACAACAGGAATGAAGGTTTTTAGAACAATGATGGAAACCTCTTTTAATACTCGAGACCCGAATAATTTAACATTGTACTAAAGGAACTGCGTCATCTCCAAATATATTCAGTTAACCAAATCCGGAAATCGACTTGACAAATTCCTGAACCAAGTCCGTGACCAACCCTGCACGTGACTGACGGGTTACGGGGGCGGGGCGAGAGTATAAGAACCTAGCCTACTCTCTCCTTCACAAATCCCCGAATAAAAATAACGTTACGCTGAAGGAGAAAGTAGCTTGGCGACGCAAATTTTGAACTTTTGTCCTAAAGCAAAGGCAGTCCAAATAACTAAATACGCCATTTTTTCGCCAAGATTCTTC
>JAJOZX010002678.1:0-250000 GCA_023014485.1 Bathynomus jamesi | reverse complement strand
GCGGAGGAAGTTAGACAGCCACTATTATTCATATCTCTCTCTCTCTCTCTCTCTCTCTCTCCTCTCTCTCTCTCTCTCTCATTTCTGAGGCTTGAGTCAGGATAAAAAGACATAGCTCAGCTTGGAAGCATTGGACTTAGATTATGCAATTTACCTGTTGCTTGAAATTAACTGAAGGTGTGTTTACCGATAAAATAGTTTACACACACACACACACACACACACACACACACACACACACACACACGCGCGCGCGCGCGCAGAAAATAAACAATAAATGAATAAAATTATTTTAATAAAATAAATAAAATTATTATATTAATTGATGATAGTTAATAAAATAAATAATAATAACTTATAATGAGTGGAAAAATATTATGTTTTCCTCCTTAACGTTGGAATCTTCTGTACTTAAAAGTTTTACTCGATGAGGGATCAATGTTGGAAACCAAAACGTGGTTTTTATTAATAAAAATAATTTCATTCATAAACAAGGACTTATTTCTTATCTGAAAAAACACACACACACACACACACTGTGTATATATATATATATATATGTGTTGGTGTGTGTGTGTGTGTGTGTGTGCGTGTGAAGTCCCTGACCAGCCATGCGCGGCTAGCTACGAGGGCTGGAGGAGAGCAGAAAACCAATTCTCTCCTGCACCAAATCAGTCGAGCTCCTGGGAAGTGTCTTGGAAGTTCCGAAGAAATGTTTGATGTGTGAGGGGATGCACCATCTTGCTGAAAGATTTATGTTCACACTTCCTTTCCTCCCCAGGTGTCGGAATAAATTTCCTTCTCAACATATGCACGTATCTTTCTGTGTCGACATTGACATTTTGTCCTGTTTCATTTTCGACAAAGAATGGCCCAATGATACCATTACCTTCCGATGACATACCAAACTGTCACTTTCTCAACGGAAAATGGTAGTGCTACATTTTCACGTGGTTGCTGGACTACCTAAAATCGTATGTTGTGCTTGTTGACATGCCCACCAAAATGAAAGTGAACCTTGTCACTGAAGAAAACATTGTTCAGAAACTCTCTAGTTCATTTTCAATCGCTGGGCAATGCTAACAGAAAATCCACTCCTTTCTCTTTTACTTCTGTCAGTTTGGTTTTGCAACATTTGTCTCTTGTACGGATACATTTGAAGATCTTGGTGCATGATTCTTTTCACAGTAGTATGTGACGTTTCCACCAGCTGACAAAGCCTGCGTGTTGACTTTCTTGGTGAGGCTTGCAATTCATGTCTTACAGCCTAGATCCTGTCAGGTTTTCTTATAGCAGATTCCGTTCATTGTAGCCTCTTATCTGGTCATTAACACTCCCTGTATGTTTGAATTTTTCCACAATACTTTCGGTGGTTTTGTAATTGGAAATCCTTGCGTTTGAAAAGTCCCTATGAAATTGTCTCTGTGTTGCAATACAGGCTTCCATGATCATTGTCCGCTCTGGGAGAGAAAACTGGCCAATATCGTCAGAATTCTGGTCAACTAAACTTTTTTAAGTCTTCTTTGTATCACTCAAAAATAGAGAGAGGAAAAAAAATTCATTAGTTTAAAAATGGCAGCCATTTTTAAAATTTAGCATCATTTTGGTACAGATAGGGGCGGTAGGAATATGTATGTCATGATCGGATTTTTTCCGTTTGACTGCCGCCATTGAAACATAATTAAACTTTTTGTATTTTGTATTTTAACTGAAATGTCTTGATGATACAAAATAAGTTACTTTATAAAAAAGCTTTTCTTAATTTCCCCTTCAAATTTTGTTTCTTATAAACAATTTTAATTACTTTCAAGATCCATGCTTAATTTTTAAGTTTTAATCGTGTACTCAGAAAAATAAGGGGATCACCTGAAGATCAGGGCCTCCAGCCTTCTTTAGTTAGCTTTATAAGGCTAACTAACAAAAATATCACGACCTAACCTAACCAATCGTCAAGGTCGTACAGTTGATCTAACGATTGGTTAGGTTAGGTCGTGATATTTTCGTTAGTTAGCCTTATAAGGCTAAGTAAAGAAAGCTGGGGGCACTCACCTCTTATGTTTCAATGGCGGCAGTCAAACGGAAAAGATCCCCATGATCATATAAGGATTCTTTTTGTGTTATGTACAATAGCTATTCTCGCTTACCAAAAAGGTTGAGTTTGATGGCATAGTTTGACATTTTTTAGTCCAGATGTCATTGCACTTAATATACGTCATTGCAAAGTTCATTCCCTTCTTGGAAAAAAGGTTCACCCGAGATACCTTATGAAAGAAGTTATTTTTACTGTGTATGTAATTCACTCTTCTCTATTTATAATTTATAATTTCAGTAAATTATAAATAATGTAAATATTTTATATATAGTTAATTACATTCATAATTAAATTTTAAAAATATGCGTTTATATTCTTTGTAATTCAAATAAACTTTTTCTTTAACGTTGATGCCAGTAAAACAAATATCATTCTACACAATAATTCTCCAGCCTCCCCGGCCCCTACACACCATCCTAACCCCCCTAAAAACAAAAGACGAAAAGTAAAAACAATTGTACACTAGTGGATTGTAATGAAGAGCAAATGCGATATGATAACTGAACATTTTATACAACAACCTTTTTTTTTATGCACTCAACAAAATAATTACGATATGCGTATGTTGTACCATTTCACAAAATTTAATTCAATTTACAACACATATAATTTTATTTATAATTTCTTCATTTACAAATACAGGATGTTTATAAAGTCCCTATCTATTTCAGTGAAAACGTAGCAAAAAGGGTAAAATTCAATAATAATATAATAGAAGGCATACATTTAATGAATAATTAAACATATGATTCTGCATGAGCACCATCAGTATCTCTACAGAGTTCGAATCTGTCAGCAGCATCGCGGAACATATTTTGGAGCATGACAGGGGTTAGTTTTGTAACTGATGTTATGATACGAGCACATAAATGTCGCAGCTTCATTCAGATGGCATTTTAAACACCGTCGTCTTTCAACAAGATGGGGCACCGTGTTATTACGGAAACATTGTTCGGGAGTACCTAAATGAACGATTTCCAAATCGGTGGATCGGACGTGGAGGCAACAGACCCTGGAAGGCTCGATCTCCTGACCTAACGCCCTTGGATTTCTTTGCATGGGGCTTTATCAAATCAAACGTCTATCAAACGAGGGTTACAGATCTGCAAGATTTACGAGCTCGTATCGTAACAGCAGTTACAAAAATAACCCCTGTCATGCTCCAAAATGTGTTCCGCAATGATGCTGACAGATTTGAACTCTGTAGAGACACTGATGGTGCTCATGTAGAATCATATGCTTAAGTATTCATTAAATGTATGCCTTCTATTATATTGTTATTGAATTTTACCCTTTTTTGCTACGTTTTCACTGAAATGGATAGGGACTTTATAAACATCCTGTGTGTATACAGGGTGTCCCAGGAGGAAATGTCAAGAATGCACCATTTCATTCTTTGGGTATTTCTAAGTAGAAAGTATTATATCGATATGGGTCTGATTCCCAACCGTTACCGAGATACAGGCCTCTACATTTGGGTAATTAAAACATAATAAAAAGGCGATCTTAGATACTATTTAATGACACTTGTGGTTTACAAAAAGTACAAA
Organism: Bathynomus jamesi; assembly: GCA_023014485.1. Classification (NCBI taxonomy): domain Eukaryota; kingdom Metazoa; phylum Arthropoda; class Malacostraca; order Isopoda; family Cirolanidae; genus Bathynomus; species Bathynomus jamesi. Next base: position 246,358 of record JAJOZX010002678.1, on the reverse strand, counting down.
CATACAATACACTATTGCACTTATTGCAGAATGGTTTCAAAGTGACCCCCTCCTTCTTCAATGCACGCGGCGAGCCTCCGATCCATCGAGTTTTGCCAAGGAAAACGCGGAAGTTCATTTCTGAGGTTTAAGAACGCATCCTGTATACGTGCAACCAACTGCTCCCTAGTTTCGGGCTTACCCCACTGATAAACGTTACTCTTCAAGAACCCCCAGACAAAAAATAATGTAAATAAATAATGTGAGGATCTGCACAGTTGCCAATGTATCATTAAATGTCATTGAATATTATCTAAGATCGGCTTTTTATTATGTTTTAGTTACCCAAATGTAGAGGCCTGTATCTCGGTAACGGTTGGGAATCAGGCACATGTCGATATAATAATTTCTACTTAGAAATACCCAAAGAGTCAAATGGTGCATTCTTGACATTTCCTCCTGGAACACCCTGTATACACACACACACACACACACACACACACACACACACAAGAGTTTACATAAATAAGTATATATTTATTATTACAAAGCAAAATGGCATACATACGCTAATTATGCTATATAAGCAATTATAAATATACAGTATATCATATGCATATAATTGCTTATATACTGTACATATGATATATAAGCAATTATAAATATATAGAGAATTTTAACGAGCGAACGCTTTTTTGTAGGCTGAAATATATCATTACTAGGAAGTTATAATTACAAACATCTTTATAACTTTTATTCTTCGCAGATAATTAATTCAACTTTTGAACAACTATTTAACAAAGTTTTTAAATCTAAAAAAAAAAAAAGATATATTTTTTTATGCTGAAAAAAGATAAGTATATTAATTTGATTCGCCTGCGAAAGGCTGGCTGACATCAAGCTTGTAAGGCCATGGTAATTTTGCGCACGGCTGAACACTTCTAAATCTTTGGAAAATTATAGCCTTTTATTTCTTTTTGCTATTAAAGTTATTTGATGAATTATAATCAAGTTTGGAAACTTATTATTTCTTCGTAATAAATATTTATTATACATATTTTATTATTATTTTATATATATATATATATATATATACACACAAGGTGTCCCAAAAGTCAGTTTACCGAGAAAAATGTTTTCTCCTGATGATTATTCTAAACATTATGACAATTTTTTTTACAGCAAAAAGCCAGCGTGTCTTCAGGACCTTAAAGACTACATTTGCGAAGAATTCCAGCTCTTAAGCAATGATAAGGAACTATGTAAAGCAATTTGCCGGTCAACCGTTGACAGATACAAGATGTGCATCGAACAACATGGACGACATTTTGAACAGTTATTGTAACCAGAACTATTCTCAGGTTTTGTAAACGTGTTTCAGAAATTTTTTTTTCTTTGTTTTCTTATGTTTTGTAAATATATTTATGAAACAAGTTTTTTCTTTGTAGTAAACTCACCTTAGGAGAACATTTTCTTCGGTAAACTGACTTTTGGGACACCCGGTGTATATATATATATATATATATATATAATAATAATAAAATATGTATAATAAATATTTATAACGAAGAAATAATATACAGGGTGACCCACTTAAAACGTAACCCAGGGAATATTATTTTATTGTACTGAGTTGCGTTTTAAGTGGCTCAACCTATAAATCTGTGTATGTATATATATATATATATATATATACATATATATATATATATATATATATATATACGCCTCGGTGGTGTAGTAGTTAGCGTCGCTGACTACGAATCCATCAGTCCCGGGATCGAGACCCGGTGACGGCAGCCGGCGCGCAGCAAAACCCAGCTGTTCATCCTTCCACACAATATAGTGGTTGGTAGATAAATGGGTACCCTGGGTGGCCTAGTGGTTAAGACGCTGGGCTGCTGGTGGGGCGTGGTTCTGATTCCACGTAAAACTGTAGGTCTAAGGTGGAGTGAAAAGCTTGACCTTCGTCAGAATGAACAATTCGGGCTATATATATATATGTATAGAGGGAGAGAGAGAGAGAGAGAGAGAAAATAGCCTATTGTTCATATTGCTGGAATAATATTTTTAAATGTTGTGAATTACTAATACTTATAATAATAATAATAATAATAAAAATAATAATATAATAATAATAATAATAATAATAATAATAACTGGTCGACAAAATCGAACTTTTTTCTCTCATCAAAGATACACACTTTTCTAGACCAGTTTTGTACGCTGATTCCAAGTCTGTTTTCGGTTTTCTTCTAACACATCTAGTTATCGAAATATGACGGGTGTTAATTTTAGCACAATTTATCGTAAAAGTACAACTTTATTCATAAAAAGAAATGTACACCAACCTAAAAACGTTGCGAGTACGATTTTCTTTTGTAAACCTTGTCCGGATCGTCGCGGTACAACATCCAGCAGTAGTCTGCCAGCATACTTTTGTTCCAGAAACCTTGGTAGCGATTTTCCATTGACTGGATGTCTTGATGGAAGCGTTCCCCCTGTTCGTCACTCACCGCGCCAAGGTTTTCGGGAAAGAAATCTAGATGCGCATGTAAAAAAATGTATTTTCAAGGACATGCGACAGCCCATTTCTTGATATGTATCGAGCAGTTTCTGAACTCCATCTTTGTATGCGGGAGACTTGTAGTTACCAAAGAAGTTTCCACAAATCCATTTGAAAACCTGCCATGCTTTTAGTTCTTAGGCATTGAGGCTTTCTTCAAAGTCTTTATCCTGCAGACCCTCCCTGATTGGGGCACTACAAATATTCCCTCCTTCAATTTCGCGGCACTGATGTTTGCAAATTTCTCAACAAGGTATCGAAACCCTCTCGAATTCGCCTTACCCATCGCTTTCACAAAATTTTTCATTAAGCCGAGCTTAATGTGGAGAGGTGGCAGGAAAATCTTTTTTGGATCAACTAAAGGAACACACTGGACACTGCCCGTTCCTGGCTCGTATGTGCTTCTTTGATGCCAGTCACGTCTGATGTAATGATCCACGGTAGCACGGCTGTCCCATAGGCATAGGAAACAACAGTATTTCGTGAACCCTCCTTGCATGCCCATTAACATACCAATGATTTTGAGATCACCACAGATATTCCATTGATGAGTGCTGTATTAGATTGTTTCGAGTAGTATATTCATATTGTCGTACGTCTCCTTCAGACGAACGGAGTGGGCGATCGGGATGGATGGCTTTAAGTTCCCGTTATACAGGAGAACCGCTTTCAAGCTTCGCTGTGAGGAATCACTGAAGAGGCGCCACTCAGATGGTGTGTGTACCTGTGACAAGTTCTCGAATGAGCAGGCCAGTGCACAGGACACTTCAGATTGGGGGGGGGGCTGAAAGTTAACAAAAAGGGCACCATCTCCTGCTCCCTCAAAAAAAAAAAGTCTTTTCACAGCATTTATACGGATGCTATTGTTTTTTTGGAAAAAAAAGGGCACTTCTGAGGTATGAAGGGGAAAATTGGAGGGCTCAAGCCCCTCTAGCCCCCCCTTCTGCGCGTGCCTGCTAATGAGGTCATTCAACTCGTTTTGGGTAAGCCTCTCCGGCTCCGATTGCTCTTCGTCAGGTGTGTAGTCAAGATTGGCCGAAGGTCTGGCATCTCCGCCAATCGCACCTTCGTCGGATTCCCTTTCGTCTTCTAAATAATCGAGTCCATGCTGTGGAGGTACCGGAATCGGCATCGTGTCATCGTGAGGGATCGGTCTGACCGCGGAGTCTACGTTCGAATAAACGATGTTATGCTTGTTCTTCACGGAGAATCCAGTTATGATAACATTGCAAAAGTAACAATAGCCATGATGGTCTCTCGGCTCCCTCCATACCATGGGTATAGCGAACGGCATCGACTTTTTCCCTTGGTTCAACCAGTCACGTAATCCATTCGAACAAGCGGTACAGATAACATGTGGCGCCACGCCTTATCTTGGTCGCCTAGTGGACAGCCGAAGTATAACCGGTAAGTTTTCCGAAGATCTATCGTGATTGTATGCCGTTGTGATTTAGTCGCGAACGAGCCACACGTAAGAGAAATTGTCGGAGTGATTTTTACACTTTCGAGGTATGATGATCGATGAGTGGGTTGATGTAAATCACCTTAAAAAATAAAATGTGTAAGTGAGCGACACAAAACAAAACACAACACAACCAGGGCCGCCGAGAGGGCGGGGAAGCCGGGATAAATCCCCGGGGCCCGGAAAGAGGGGAGATAAAATCTAAAAATATTAATAAAGCAATTGATTAAATAACAGAGAGGAAATATAATTAATGAACATACATTTTATAGAGATTATCGTAGTCAAACTGAAACAGATAAAATATTATCTGCGGTCCACCAATGCCCAAGACCGACTGACAGATCTGGGAACCATTGTAATTGAAAGCCAATTAGCCCGTACTTTAAATTTCATCAGAATCATTTACCACTTTGCTAGAGAGAAGGCAAAGAAAGTACGCTTCTAATTATGAAAATGTTGCAGTAAACAAATGTCTTGCCTGCAATGACTGGTACTGCATTTGTAAATTGTATGGTCATAGAATTAATATAATTGATTCGAAAAATAAAACGGTCATTTTCTTCTGAGTTGTTTATTCATAGTGTATGTTTTGAATAGTGACTTGGACATATAATCAGTTTGCTTGTTATGTACACAAAAAACATTCATAATAAAATACTGGGTAAACAGGGGGGCCCACGTACCAATCCTTTCCCGGGGTCCGTGGCAGCTCTCGGCGGCCCTGCACACAACTATAGCATGTGACTGTTACGCCAAAAAATAAAAGGATGTACCTGTGCAACGTTTGCAAATTTGTGGCCAGCAACTGCTCTCACCTAAAATACCACAAGACAATCTGCGGAAAACCTAAGTTGAAACGACAAAATACTCCGCTACATGTATAAAGGACGCATATTATATATTGTGTATATATAGTATTATATGTTATATTATATATATAGTTATATGCATATTATATATAGTATTATATTATATATGTATTATATTTATTATATATATTATGATCGGTCTCATCTCGAAAACGAGACGTGCTAGAGGACACCGAAAACAGATTAGGAATCAGCGTCCCAACAGCTATCTAGCCCACCCATAATTATATCTGATAGAAAATACTTGTTGCACAGTATATAATTAATGCTTATTACTTATAATTAATTAATTATTATAATATAATTATAAATTATATTATAACATAATTAAAAATATATTAATTAATTATAATATAATTATAAATTATATTATAATTAATTAATTAATGATTATAATATAATTATAAAATTATATAATTAATTAATTATAATATAATTATAAATTATATTATAATTAATTAATTAATGATTATAATATAATTATAAATTATATTATAATTAATTAATTAATGATTATAATATAATTATAAATTATATTATAATTAATTAATTAATGATTAAATATAATTATAAATTAGATTATAATTAATTAATTATTCTAATATAAATTATAAATTATATTATAATTAATTAATTATTATAATTAAATTATAAATTATATTATAATTAATAGAAAAGTTCTACAACCTTCATTAGTGTACAAGACACGTACACTTAAAGCTTATAGGCCTCTCTTTCACTATTCTTCACCTTTCATTCCATAACTTGGGAGGAAAAAAGGAGGTTATTTGCGTCATCTAGACGTAGCTAATAATTTTTTTTTTCTTTTTGATGAATATTTAATGTAGCTACTTATTTTTCTCTTTTCTCTCGCCATTCAACTCGCTCTTTTTCTAGACCACGCCCACAAATGGGCGTGGCTTCAGATATGACGTAATTTATCTTTCTTAATTACTTCATCAATCTGACACAGGTCGTTTCAAAGTCGCTCCTCAAGGAACTCACGAAAGTAATATGACGTGACCATTCAGCAGTTGGTTGGGTGGTAAAAGTGTCAACTTGTCCCAGTGCACCAAATGGTGTATGATAGTACTTCAGAAAGTTGTTTAGTTGGTGTCCCCACTTGCAAAATATCCGTCAGTCCAGTCAAGGAGCACCCCAAGCCAGTCTGAAATGTGGGGATGGGTGTGCGGTGACGAGCCCGCTGCACGTAATATGTTTAGCTCGACCCAGTTCTCCTTTCAAAGGAGACTCATTTTTCAGGGCTACTGGTATTACCGCCAATCCCAGTGACCTCAAATGAACGAAGAATGTAAAACGAATAACCAACCAATCAAACCACCCGTCATACAGTTGACAGATTCCTTATTATAGAGTTACAATGAACAACCTAACGAGCATAGAATAGGTGTACTAGGGTACTAGAGTAAACCTTTGAACCTCTAGTACAAGGGGTACCCAACTGTTCGATAACCAATTCTTTTTGAATCTATCGCGAGGCGGAATATGAAGAAAAAAAGGAAATACAGTACCAGACCAAATTTACAGTTCAATTTAACCGTAATTAATTTATATTATCAAGATCTTAAAATTAGTGTCCTTGGAATAAATCCTTTCTTTGAAAAGTTGGCAGTACTGTTCTGACTCACAATTTAGTATAGAAGGTAATCGGAGGGATAGAAAGTTTCCTGGCCAAAATTTAAGAGTAGCCGTAGTTCAGTTCGCCTCCCCCCAACCCAAAAAAAAGGGTTGGACAGCCCCGTTCTAGTGAGACAAACCTTTAGGAAGATAAATATAATTTCAATGTATAGCAGAGAGCTAGTCTAATAGTTTGGAAAAATAAGCCTTACGTAATAAGTTTTTTTTTTTTTTTTTTTTTTACATTTTCGATGAGAAAGTTCAGATTTTTTTTATAATCAAACAAAATGTTCCACAAGGTTGTTACTTGTTACGTACAATTTACTTTTAAGAAACGTCAATGTAAGATGTAAGTAGGATGCAGATGTACAGTAAGTGAGTTATATATTATTGGAGTTCATTCGGCAATCAAAGAAAAATACAATCCGAGTATTTTCGAATTTAAACTCATTATTTTTCATATGGTTTCCATTCAGAGATTTTAAAATTTATTTCAACAAATGTGTGTCAATATTATTTCTTCCTGTAACCCTTTACGACTTTAATATATTAATATTTTTTATATTTACTACGTTTCATCTTAGTTTATTCGGGATCCCCCTACTGAGAACATTCAATTTTGGACCCTTTGCATTATCAAATGGCAAATTTCAACTTTTTTTTAATTCCACTGTATAGGCCTATATAGCAGTAGTATGTATTTCACCATTCAAATTATTTTAGAAATTATTATTTTTTTTTTTGTACGTGGCTTTATTTATCAATTAATCCTATAATTTTTGGTGTATTTTTAAAGAAATTTTGGTAATTTTCGTTATCTGCTCCCATGCAAAATTATTGAATGCCCGGTTAGGTCAACTGTACGCTCTTGACTGCCTCGTTAGGCTAATTGTACACCCTTGATGATTGGTTCGGTTAAGTCGTGATATTTTCGTTAGTTTTAACGAAAATATCACGACTTAACCTAACCAATCGTCAAGGGCGTACAGTTAACCTAACCGGGTATAAAATAATTTTGTATGGGGGCAGATAACGGAAAAGTATTAAATTTTCTCCTTAGATTTCTATTTATTTATTTTATATAACGAACAACTCCCTCCTTCAACAATTGTACCTTTTATACCAAACCTTCTGAATAGGTTCTCCATAAATATAATTATTATTATCATCATACTTTGTGCACACAAGTGTGTTTTCATGTCAGACAGTTATTTTAAAGCACAGTTGGGATAACAAAACACTAAATCACGACTTCAGAGGTACATGATACTTTCTATTATGTTTATCTACCCTAAAAAATGGACCACAATCCTTCTTTTACCATTATTAAGTGAATGATACCCTCGGGTATGAATAATTAATATTTTGTATTTCTTCACAGATATTATCCTTTGTCAAATATCAAACACAGACTATCAAAAGTATTGAAACTTACTTTCCAGGGAAATTATATGTACTGGTACATAACTGGTAAATTTTAACCTGGTTATATATATATTATATATATATATATATAATATATATACAGTATATACAGTATACTAAAAGGTGCTACTTTATCATATTAATACTTGAACATGTAATGCACGTTTTACCCTTTCAGTACATGGAAACTTGTGTGTGTGTGTATATATATAAATAAATAAAATCTCATATAAAATAAGAATATTCTTATCAAAATATATTGCGACCACTGACTATACTCTTCATTACCATTAATTTGCAATTTAACTTTACCTTTTGTAGGCATAACTAAATTAAAATATTTTACAATAATTCTATTATAATTTCTGTTTTCTTACGCTTAAAACCACATTTTAATTAATCAGTAATGTGAAAGCTATTATTATTATTATTATTAATTATTATTATTATTATTATTATTATTATTTCCATATAGGAATTTAAGATTCGATAAACATATATGGTCAGATAAAGTTCTACAATATAATTAAGGTACCTTTACTCCAAACATTTCATGTCATATTTTTGGTATGGTAGTACATACGAGTCCCTAATTACCTAATTTTCTTAAAAAATAGAGTACATAATTGACTCATTACTAGGAATGCATATTTCCTCTCCGAAATTTGCAGTCCACGATTCAATAATTTATTTCTATGTGATTTTTATTCGACATAGTTTGTTATTAATGCCTTTACTCGTGAACAAACGCTCTAAGGAGACATTGTAGTCCCTCAAGTAAAGTCAACAGGTGACCACACTGTAATAGAAACAATGCCCTGCACGAGGTTTGAAGAAATGTGAGAACGTGTTTCAAGATTTACTTGGAAAGAAATAAGAAAAAGAAAACTAACTTGCCACAAAGAGTTGTATTTTATTTATATTTATTAAATACAGCAAGTATTTACTAAATATATGCATAAGTGTAATTTTTTTGTGCAGGAAGGAGTAGCCAAAAGCAAACGCCCACAAAAATGTCTCCCACCCCGATAAAACGGGAAGGAGAGAGCCGAAATTACGGTTCACTCTGCATTTGAAAGATTGGAGGTCATAGACAGGGGGAAAATGGATTGAGGAAGGTTGTTCCAGAGTTGACTGGTTGAGTAGATGAAAGACTGAGAATACCGATTAATCCTTGCGTTAGAGAGTTAGACAGAAAAAGGATGAGAATATGTTGAAAATCTGGTACCGCAAGCTCTCCTTAAAGAAGGAAGCATGCCGTTAGAGTGTTCAGAAGAGCAATGTCCATAATAAAAGCGATAGTAAAGAGAAAGGCAACACTGCTGCGAAGAGAGAGGAATTGAAGACAGTCACAGTAAGAGGGGAAGAATTGATGAGACGAAATGTCTTTGATTCCATCCGGTCAAGTAGAACTGTGTGGGTTGGGCCACCCCACACATGAGAAGCGTACTCCATAGAGGGGCGGACAAGACCCCTGTACATAGACAGCCACTGAGTGGAGATGAAGAAACTGCGAAGCCGTTACAGCACACCTAACCTCTTGGAAGCTGTTTTAGAAAGAGAGTATACGGTATGTAATCTTTCCAAGGCGACAGCGACCTTAACTCAATGGGTAACACTGTTTACCTAGAAGCGAAGCGAAGACACTGAGGCCAAGGGTTCGACTCACGATGGCACAAATAATAATAATAGACGAGTTATCGCAATGTGTCAAGTTAGTTTAGCCTGAGCACTGTGCCATTTTCTGGCTTTCTTCAATGATTATTATATACAGGTTGCCGCATCATCTAAAACAGGGGCTTTTGATCTTATTTCATGGATGTACCCCCCTTGAGTCTATTTAAACTGTGACGTACCCTTCTCTCCCCCCCCCAAATAAGTAAGTAACTATATATTTTCCCTCATGTAACTTAAAGTGCCAGGCTTAAACAATCAATGGCCGCAAATTTATTGGTACATATGAACGTTCTTTGGGTACATAAAATAAATGAATAATGAAAATCAATGATCCTAAAAAAAATTCATTTCAATTAAATAAAACTTAACAACAGTTTAGCCACGTCCTATTTATTTTTTGGCGTTTAGGGACAGGGCATTAATTTGGCGATTTTCTGCAAAATCTAGCGACGATTTGGGCGACTTTTATCCATACTCACAAGTAAACAGAATAAACAATGTAGGCCAATAAAAAATATATTAAAAAAAATCCTACAAATATCGCTTACCCCCTACAAATCCCTTCGCGTACCCCAGGTTGAAGACTCCTGATCTAAAACAAAGAGAACGTTCACCCATCCAACTACTGAACAGACCCAGCGTGGCTTAGCCTCGCTAATCTAACGGGAAGTGGTATGGCGACGTTGCCGCGACATAGTTCCTTTAAATAATAAGGAAAATATTTCAAGTAGGCTATTTAGAATTTACAATAGTGTGAATAATATAAAGACTGATGAATATGTATGTGGACAGCATTACAGAATAAACTAAACTAAAAGAAATAATATATAAATATTCTATATTTCTTTTATATATTGGGCTACATCTTTAAAAATAAGAAACCACTAATTAATAACAACAACAATTTTTTTTTTTTTTTTTTTTTTTTTTTAGTAACCCTCAAACAAGGCAGTGAATCCGAAATTTAAACAGATTTATTTATTTAAAAATATTCCCCAATATATTTTTAGAAGTTGTTTAGAACTTAAAAAAAATGTTTGGATAAAGTTATTTATATTGAAATCCAATTAATATGAGAGGGAAAAAAAGTTGGTAAAAATAACCCGAATAATATTTTAAAATTCCCCTAAAAATTAAGGACCAAATCAAGAAAATGTATGAAAGGGGAAATGCGAACGGATCAAGGTGGGAAAATCCGAGTTTTCCAAAACAACAAAAGTAAAAAACATTCAGTGGAAATCTCTCAAACAAAGCTTCCATTAAAGGGGAAGAGATGTACCTGGTTAGACATACCCACGTAGAAGAAACGAGGTAAGTTAGGTCTTATGATAAGTTAGAGGAGCGTTGGTTAAAGTATGGCGCGCGCGTCACAGTCAGGGCTGGCAATTAAAAAACCCACCCCAAAAAAACACCCCAAAAAAACCAAAAAAAACACAAAAAGAAAACACCTTTGAGTGGGTTTTATCGTTTTTTTTTTAATGTTTACGTTCTGTCAGAATATTTTTCATTGGATGTGTATTATAAGTGTACTTCAAATAAGTACTCCTCTATATACCTACCTACTTTTGCCAATAATCATTGCAAGAATTACTTATTTTTCTTAAAATGTATATTAAATATACTACTATACCTACATTGAGAGGGTATTTCGTTACTTAGTAGAGTAGACAAATGGGCAATAAAAAAGAATGATCTAATAAGTTAAACTGAAATTATTTCATGGTGATTAAAAACTGAAGTTTAGCAAGTTATATTTATTTAGAAAATCATACACCGTTATGGTGTTGACGAAATACAAATTGGACAAAAAGAAACTAAACATGGAAAGAATATTAATAATAAGCTCATAATAAAGTGACTCATAAGTTCAATGAAAACTCTTTAAACTTAAAAAGACAAGAAAATCAAGAGAGCATTCTGAAGGCAAGTTGTTTTCCTCGGGTAACATACGAGGTGTGTTCAAAATATCCACTAAATGATCCCACAAAAACTTTCTGGTAACATGATCTAATTGATGTTGTCCCCTTCAAAGTAGTCTCCTTGCGCAGCTATACATCGCTCCTAACGGCGTTTCCACTTTGAAAGCATTCGTGGTAGGCCGTATTCCTGACCGCCTTCACTGCCCTTCAGTTCGTTTGTTGCATTTTGAAAAATTTCTTCCACACTTTGAAATCTTCGACCTTTCAATGCAAATTTAAGTTGGGAGAAAAGAAAAAAAGTCTGCCAGGGACAGATCTGGAGAATACGGGGGCTGGGGAACGACTACGACGTTGTGTTTCGTCAGGTACTGCTGAATTGACAACGCTGTGTGTACGGGCGCATTGTCATGGTGTAACAACTGTAACATCCACATTCCTGCGTTCCAACTTTCAGGCCGTTTTCTCCTTACTGCGTCTCGCACGCGCTTCAGTATTTCCAAATAAAACTGTTGGTTAACTGTTTGACCTCTGCTCTAGGGACGAATTCGTAATGAACGAGTCCGTAGTAATCGAAAAAGATGACCAGCATTGCCCTCACATTCGATCGGACTTGCCGTCCTTTTATCGGTCTCGGGGACGTCGCGCACTTCCATTGCGATGACTGCTGTTTTGTTTCAACGTCATACCCGTACACCCACGTCTCGCCACCCGTAACGATGTTTCTGAGAATTTTTTTTATCAAGATTGGCACGTTGAAGGTGTTGAGACACAACAACATGTTGGTCTTTCCGCTCGGCAGTCAAGAATCGTGGCACAAATTTGGCTGACACGCGACGCATCCCCAAATTCTCTCTGAGTATCGTGTGCTATGATCCTATCGATATGTTCATTTTGTCTGCGACTTCCATGACTGTTAGTCTACGGTTCCTTCGAATCATTTCACGAACACGAGCAACAGTGTCATCAGTTCTTGAAGTGGGAGGTCGTCCCACCCTTGCATAGTCCTCCGTCGACGTTCTGCCTTCCTTAAAGCGCTTGTGCCACTTAAAAGTGGTTCTCCGACTTAAGGCTCATTGACAAATGCTGTGTTCAGCATGGCATGGGTTTTAGAAACAGTTTTGCCCAGCATAACGCAAAATTTTATGCACACACACACACGTTGTTCTTCAACAGTAGCTATTATTCAAATGCACAAAATGCGACAAAACACACAAAATGACTTCACAAAATAGTAAATATCGAGAGAACAAAATACGATATCAACAAGCGGTAACGTCTTTGGACACAGACTGAGTCACACTACAACATGCATCACATGACGTGCATGCGCGTTATGTGATACGCGCGCAGCATAAACAGTTCGGGAATTTTTTGAACACACCTCGTAAGTTACAAGAATTCACAATTGCTAGCTAACTACAGACTGACATCACAAAGCCTTGGGCTCAAGCAAATTTCTGTTTAGTCTGAGATGGCACCAATCACTCATTTTTTTACTTGAAACCATCTCCATTTTGTCTTCCAATTACTTCACGCTTTACGATTGACATTCTCCACTGTTACTATTCAGATGATTGCCACCAGCTTTTGAGCTCTGTCTTTCCCCAAACTATTGCGAATTTTGGTCCAAACAAGCCCAAATGAGGAGTAAACCCATTCAATTGAACCAGAGCTGGCAGGACATGACTGAAGGGAAGCAATGAATGCACAGAAGCCACTGGGTAGCTTTCTTTCTCTTGCCTTCTCCTGTTTCATCTCCATTATTCTCCACCATTTGTCAGGGGTCATGCTTGACGTGATGCTAGATCCAAATACGTGGGATGAATATGTTTCGTTGTCTTGTAACTTGAAAACATAAAGTCCAACCATGTAGTCGGCTTGCTTGGCATCCAACCAGCATCCTGCTTCCGTTTCAGCTTCGCCATTGATATTCTCTCCTATGAATAAATATATATCTGTAGTCAAGTCCTAATGAATATTATATCCATAACTTCAACACCTGTTAGCTATTAATAATTTAATATGTTGCATATATTCACAATATTCCGCAAAATTAAAGTTAGAAAAATCAGAAGCAATGTAAGCTTGATTGGGTCTCAACTAGACAAATTATATTTTCTTGAACCCAATCAAAGCTGTATTTTTTCTTATCTTGATAACATGGATCAGTCATGTAAGCCAAGTAATGGAAAAACTCTATGGCGCTCTCAAATCTGGCCTGGGTTGCTTCATGGTGGTGTTCCAGGCTTTCATTTTTCAGAAGAGATGTCCAAATATTGACGGCATCAGAGAGGAGAGTTCTATCACCATGAAGCTGTAAAAAATAGAAGTTGTGAGCTTTATTTCATAAACTCGCATTCTTATATACTTGAGTAAATATGTAGGTATTAAAGTTTTAATATGATTATGCCTGTAACAATATATACAGTAGATACTTGCCTGATCAAGAGCATTTCCAAAGAGTTTCATCTGGGACAGAAGTTTCTGAGCTTCCCGATAAATCCCAACATTGTCGATAATTTTACCAATATCTGCTAGAACTGCTGTCTCATGTTCTCTTCTGATCTCCAAGTAGATATTGTAATTTGAAACATACATTTCAACACAATCCACTTGCGAGTTCCATCGTGTTTCATTTGGCAGCTGGGGCATTTTACCTCCTTCTTCTTTTAACCAATCCTGTAGAAAAACAAACGAACATTTTTCTGGAAAACTGGGAAACAATTAGTGTATCTAGCCTAATCCTAATATTATTATTCAGTACAGTATAAAGAAATTTAATACAGAAATACTTTGATAATAAAGTTTGAAATCTTGTTCATTAGCTACTCACGTATGGTTGATGGTGGTTTCTGAAGTACTTGTGAACTTCTAACACATGTTTCAAGACTGTTTTACGAGTGACGTCTTTCTCTTGTAGATTAAGGTAGTGTGCCGAGCATCCATAAGTGATTAGGTTTGGGTTCTTCTGCTTGAAGATCTCCTTCAATCAAAGCATTTTGTTTTCGTTGTCTGTGCACACAGCGAACACCTGTATAACAAGCAAATAATACTAATTTAGATTTGATGGAAATATTGCTATAGCATACGAATTATTATTATAGCATAAGAAGCATATATACAAATATAGCATAATATAGCATATATACTCGTATATAATTATAGCATAAGAAGCATATACATAAAATATAGCCACAAAACAAAATTGAAAATATATATAGCTAACTAATAATATAGGTATATACACCTCTTTGTTGAAGGTTTCCTTAACTTCTGCGATTGCCTCTTTTGCTAATAAAGTACAATATTCTGCTGTTTTCTTATTTACTCCAGATCAATAATTGAGACCAAGTGAAATTTTGTGCCATTGTGAATGCTATGAGCAATTATGGGATCATTTCTCACATTGCTGCAGCCATCTTGCATAAGGATTAATGGCCTGTTCTCTTTTTTCATCTCTGTTTTTGCACTGGAATTCACTTCTTCATAAACTTTGTCAAGCAGCTCGCCAGCTAGCTTCTTCCTATTTGGAGGTTGATATCCAGGCCTCAACATCTCGTTTAATTTGAGGAATTGCTCGATTTCAACAGTACTGAATGGTATATTAGCACTAAAGAAGAAGCGAGCTACTTGGAGATCGAGATTGTCTTTTAGTTCAACAGTTGTTCGGATTGCGAAGCTATCCATACTTCTGTCTCTTAACTTTGGGAGTACTATTGTTCTATCACCGAACACCGAATCCGATGACTCTAAACTTTGATTCATTTCTTCAGAACTTAAATCCTGAGTGTCTTGCAGGTTGCTGGAACTCTGACTACATCCAGCTTCTATTTTGATCACAGTCATCGTGTTTTTTGCACTCTGTCTTTCCTTTTGGTGACATTTATTCAACTTTTGCACTAATTAAAACATTTGTAATGTTTGCAACTAACTTTACTTTGGTCATTTACCAACTTATCTACTTCACTCCACTCACAACATTTTAGTCTTCCACTTCCTGAAGGCATTGTCTGTATTTCTATATTGTTCAATGTTTATATTAAAATGATAAACTGGCGTTTCGTCTACTAAACAGAACGTTAGGCAATCCTGAACGATTGAGAAATTTAATTAGTTTGCATTGTTAATTGCTGTTATTGAAGAAAACCAATATAGCTTATCAGACCTACTGTAGGCTACTACGTAAGTGTGAGCTACGCTAGGCTATTTCCATTGCATACAATATTAATTACACTGATCACGGCAAGTAGCCTAGCCTACTACTCTACTACCCTGTAGGCTACAACTGGCAGCATCATTTATCTTACTTCAGTTCAAGAATTATTACAACCTGTCACGACACTACAGTACTCACTGTACACTGCGCACCACACAAACAATTTTAAAATTATGAAATCAACTAAAAGACTAGCACAAGTTTATTTATATCAAGTATAATATAAGATGAGGTGCAACTAGTCGAAGCGTTGAACAAGCAGGCAAACGTAACGTTGTCATTATTTGGATATTTATTTTGGCAGCATGATGAAAACCTTTAAAAAAATAAATATGACGTTATTTTATATAGTATGTTACGCGTTTATTACAGAAAATATTTTTTCCCAAACACAAATCAATCGTAAACAATAATTATCTTTGCAAAAAACTTGGCTGCAGGATTGGGGTCAGCTCGACTTTATTAGTCGGACATATTTCAATGTTACGCATCGTCAGCCTGGCAGACGAAAGTACAGGCTATACTTTGACGCATGCACTACGTCGTGGCCGATGTCGTAACACCGCTTCCAGGAGATCAGCGAAGTTAAGCGACATTGGATCTGGGTAGTAGTTGGATGGGAGACCGTCCTCTGCGCCCAAATTATGTAGCGACCCGTGGTTCGGATCCCACGTAAAGCTGTAGGTCCCCTCCGTCATATGACCTTAGATGTTGCGAAGGAGGTTAAAAAACCCCAATTAAAAAAAAATACTTTAACGCATCTTCGCCGGGCACAAGCGTAAGACGAGCCAGGCCAACAGCATGAATGGCTTCTAACTTAGGTCTAAGATATATTATATAAAATTTTAATACCAGCTATTAACTATTCATAATTCTTTAAAACCATGGTGTATGAAATAATAGAATTACTAATCCATTATGTATAGTATTTATATTGAAAAATGCATAAATAAACAAAACACCCAAATTTGCCACCCCCGCTAAAAAAAACCCAGATGGGTTGGTTTTTTTTAAACCCTGGGTTTTTTCCAGCCCTGGTCACAGTACAACTTTTTTTTTTTTAATTGGGTTGTTTAACCTTCGCAATATCTAAGGTCATATGACGGAGGAGACCTGCAGCTTTACGCGGATCCGAACCACGGGTCGCTACATAACCTGAACGCAGCTAGAGGACTATTATTCAGACCCACTGTCGTTTAACTTTGCTGATTGACGGGAAGCGGTGTGACGACCCTGGCCACGATGTAACCCCAAGAACAACGGTTACAGTGGCACACGAACACTCTTAGAATATCGAAAAACTAAAAAAAAAAATAGCAGACCGTAAGTTCGTTACAGAGCATCATGGGATGCCAGTAGTACGATACAATTTTTAAGTATATCACAGTGCTTAAAAATTTGGCCACCAATGAGTTAGAGAAAGTAAACTTAAAATCAGTTTTACCAACATAAAACAAATATTAACTACATCCACCAATCATTTATCCTAAACATATAAATTTCTAACCTTGGTTTTGCTTCCGCCCGAATTGTTCATTCTGGCGAAGTTCAAGCTTGTCACTCCACCTTAGACCTACAGTTTAACGTGGAATCTGAACCACGCCCCACCATGGGCGGTCAGAAATTACAAAGTCCTCGCCCGGACTCGATCTCCAGGGTACCCATTTATCTACCAACCAAATTCTTTTATTGTATGGAAAGATAAACAGCTGGGTTTTGCTGCTCGCCGCCTGCCGTCACCGGGTCTCGATCCTGGGGCCGATGGAGTCATAGTCAGCGATGCTAACCACTACACCACCTAGACGCCGTGAAAAGTAAATATGGTTTGTAAAACCATAGCAGGTTTGAATCAACCATTTCGCTTTGGCTGTCAAACAAACAACCATACTATCGTGTTTGTTTGGACCAAGTATCTTTTCTATAAATGTCAGTAGAGTTTTATCATTTCTGAATACATATACGATTACCGAAACTTTTAACAATTTTACTGAAGTGTCCATGCACCAAGACAAACAATCGTACTGATTCAAATGTCAAAATAGATCTATCAGAGTCTCCAAAGGTTCGTTTTTATACACACCCCCTTTTGAGAAGCGGTAACTAATTATAATTATTTGAGAGCGGATACCCATATCTTTAACCCAAGAAAGCAAGCCTCGTCTAAGAGAAGCGGTAACTAATTACTTATTTGAGAGTGGATACCCAGATTTTTTTAACCCAGGTAAGTCAGCGTAGTCTATTACAATAAAAACACTTTTTTTTTTCCCTAGTTAATTCTCATTATTATTTAGTAATAATAAATTGTTTAATTCAACCTATGAATGTAATTTTCATTATGGAGTTACGTAGACTCGACACTAGTCGCTATGTGTGCGGCACCACACTGGTTTTCTCGAGTTAACCCTAGTTGAAAGGTCAATGTATGACATATCGCTGATGCACCATATTTACAAATGCATACAATAATAATAGCAGAATTAATCATAAAACAACTAGTATATATATATATATATATATATATATATATATATATATATATATATATATATATATATATATAAAACTCAGAATGGTCCCCTGAGAAATTTTTATGTTACACACAGACCATGCATGGAACTATAGTTTCATGCACGGTTTGTGTGCAATATATATATATATATATATATATATATATAATATATAAATGATCGAAATGCCCTCAGGCACAAAGGAAGAATATGAAAACTTACGTATGAAGCAATTAACACTCCTTTTAAGTTTTACTGTAAATTAATATTGAATGTCCTCTCAAACAAAAGAATTTTTATCGAGAGATCGGAAGGACGCGATTCTCTGCGTCATTTCAGAGGTCTCCTGACACAAACGACCCCTCTCCGTTCTATTTCCTTTATTTCACTTCAAAAGATTTTCACCAATCAAATGGATTCGTTTCTATACTATTCACAAATGGATGTAATGGACCTTTTATAAATTGGATATAGCCATTCACCTACATCTGTCTGTCTATTTACTTGGTTATTCATATATATATATATATATATATAATATATATATATATATATATATACACACACACACATATATATATATATATTACTATGTGTGTGTATATATATATATATGTGGAGAGAGAGAGAGAGAGAGAGAGAGAGAGACTGTAATAGTTTGCATGCAAAAAAAAATGTGTGTGTGTGTGTGTGTGTAGTTTTCCTGCCCAGTGTGACGGTTCGTTTGAAGTCCGAATAAAAGTGGTATTACAATAAAAATCCTGCAGTTAACCCTCTAACGCCGACTGGGTCGAATACGTACCGTTTCAAATACACGCATTTAGACTTAACCCTACAAAAACGTTCGGCGTTGAAAGGTTAATCCTTTTTAAGTAGTGCCAATTTTTTAGTGAATATTCAGTGTACACAGTCGTATGCCTCTTTAAGTGGTGAAATAGCGGCGTATGTTGAAATAAAGCAAATAAAATCAAAGCAACTTAATCTATACAGCGTTTTTTCCCCCGAGTGTTTTCTCTCCGAAGAAATCTAACTGTCCATCGAAAGGCAATATCCCTCAGTTATCCCCCGCGGTACGCTCCCGGGCACCAATCAGTGAAAATCTACAGCGTACCACATCCCCCATCCCTCACCCCCCGAAATAACAGAAAAACTTTCCCTCCCTCATTTCTAAAGTCAAATCAAGTACCTCGTTTAATTAATTACCCTTTGGAGTGAATATTTCGTGCACAATCATTTACATACCATTAGAAACAGAGTAATGGCAAATAAATTCATACAACCCTCTGGATACTGTAAAAAAGAAACAGATGAATCAAAGACAATCCGCTGCGACCTTTGCCAGTACTTAGTCGAATTTCAATGCCTGAGATGGAGCGACGAAGAAATCTCTTATAACAGGCGCTAAGCAATTGAACGGAATCGAGTTCTTCTGCAAAAGCTGCATAATTGAACTAAACACTTTTGTGGTCTTTAAAGCAGAACGAGACTATGAGGAAAAGGCAAACGGGGAATTTATGAATAGCGAACAGAGAAAAAATAGAAGGAACGAAGATAGTACGAGAGGAAACTGCGAAAAACGAACAGGAAAAAAAAAAAACAGAAAAAGCGAGTAAACGGGAAGCAGAAATAACAGAAATAAAACAAGTACCAACAGAGTAAACAGAGGCACACAAAACCAAATCCAAAGATTTCAAACAAAGGACATTAGCAGCAATAGGAAAAAACAAGTAGACAATAAAGAAACCATACTGAAACCACCAAAAACAAAGGTCCCCAAATAAAAATGTCCCTATATATATAAAGGAGGGGGATAGATCTCAAGCAAAGAACTATAGATCAGTGTCTTTGACGTCCCACCTCACCAAAATATTTGAAAGAATAGTCAGAGAGAAAATCTATGACTTCTTGGAGACACTGGAAAGATTCAACGAAAATCAGCACGGATTCCGATCAGGAAGATCATGCCTATCACAACATATAGGGCACTATAACAATATCCTAGATGCACTTGAAGGCAATGAAAACTATGATGTCATATACACGGATTTTGCTAAAGCTTTCGATAAATGAGATCATGGTATAATAGCACATAAAATGAAATATATGAGAATAACAGGCAAAGTGGAAAAATGGATCTACAACTTCCTCAGAGAATGTCTACAGGTCGTCAAAATTCAAGGTGTATCATCATCAGAATCAGATGTACGCAGCTCAGTACCACAAGATACAGTCCTGGCCCCACTCAATCTGTTCATTATCATGCTAACAGACATAGACAGTGGAGTAAACAGACTAGACAGTGGAGTAAACAGCAACAATATAGTAACATCCTTTGTGGACGATACAAAGATTAGCAGAAAAATCAGCGATATAAATGAAGTGGAGGCCTTGCGGAGGGACACGAACAAAATATACAAATGGTCAGAAGACAACAATATGACATTTAACACCGAGAAATTTCAGCTCTTGAGATATGGTAGAAATGAGGAACTTAAACGGACTACATATTATGCTCCAGATAGGCAGGAAATTCAGAGAAGCACAAAAGCGGTCGACTTGTGGGTAATAATGACCGACGATGCCAAATTAGAGACACAAAATCAGATAGCAATAAACAAAACAAAAAGAGTCGCGGGACAGGTACAAAGAACGTTCAAAAGGAGGAACAAGACAGTAACGATTCCCCTGCTGAGAACATTGATCATACCAAAACTTGAATACTGCTCAGTTTTGACGTCCCCATATAAAAAGGGAGAAATTAATAAACTAGAAAAACGTAGAGACATTTCACAGCCAAGATTGATGGCGGCTGCAAAGAACTTAACTATTGGGAAAGACTACGTAAACTAAATCTGTACTCCCTGGAAAGAAGAAGAGAGAGGTACACCATAATCTACATCTGGAAAATGATCGAAAAACTGGTACCAACCCTCAAACTAAACCCAATTACCATCCAAACAACGCTGGAAAATAGGAAAGGCAGAATGTGTAGTGCTCCCAAATTAAAGGCCCGATAAGGGACCTCCTCAACACTGAAGGAAAATAACTTGGTTGTCAGGGGGCCAAGACTTTTTAACCAGCTTACAAAGGACCTCAGAAAGGTTACAGGGGTTAAAGTTGAAGTCTTCAAGAGAAGACTAGATGCCTGGCTCAGGACTGCACCAGATGAGCCGGGTGTACCTGGTTATGTACGGTGGAGAGCGCAAGAGAGCAACTCGCTCCTCCACCAAGCCAGACCTAGAGGCGGGGCCAACAGCTTGACCTTCGTGTGAAGAGAGACCAACACACAGAACCTGAACGAGGTTACCAGGTATGTATATATATATATATTATATTATATATATATATATATATATATATATATATATACATTTCAACTGCAAAGAACACGCAGTATAATTAACGTAAAGAACGACGCTTGTATAGGAGAACATTCCGCGCAAGAGGAGGAGGGAGAACGAACAAATGAAAAAATGAGATAACCACCCGGGAATCGAACCCGGGATCTTCCGATTGCCGGTCAGATATGATAACCACTACACCATGGTCCTCACTCGATGGTTTCTGCGCGTATGTAGGAGAATTACGACTTCTGATCGAGTGAGGGCCATGGTGTAGTGGTTATCATATCTGACCGGCAATCGGAAGATCCCGGGTTCGATTCCCGGGTGGTTACCTCATTTTTTCATTTGTTCGTTCTCCCTCCTCATCTTGCGCGGAATGTTCTCCTATACAAGCGTCGTTCTTTACGATATATATATATATATATTCCCAGTTGTCATGTTAAATGTAACATTTGAAAGTTGCAAAGTTACATATTCGTTAAATAAAATTTAACATGAATTGATGTTTTCAGCATTATTGTTTTTAGTGATCTTAAATCTCCGAATCCAGCTTTATCCACTCATTATCCAAATCCATTTTCAATATAGCGAATGACAGGTTATGGCTTTGATCCGAAGGTAAAGCCAACATGTATGCTTATATATATATATATATATATATATATATATATATATATGTGTGTGTGTGTGTGTGTGTGTGTGTGTGTAAGTTTTATCGATATAAGGCAAGACGATTTTCCAAAATCACTTTGTGAAGTCTCCATCAAAGAACTTCATTTGAAAGTCAAATTCTAAAATTTTTTTTTTTTAATGTTTTTAAAATAGAAACAAATAAAATACAAAAAAATAAGCAAATAAAAACCCCAAGTTTCTTATCTTGAAATCCTTCGAAAACAAATTTTTATACATTGATGGGGAAACTTCTCTTTTTTTTTTTTTTTCAGGAAGGGATGAAAACATTCCAAAATGTTTAAAAAACTTTTCAAATTCGGTGAAGGTAAGACTGGGGAATAGCCTAGGGAGTCTTAGAGACTCTCTAGGAGTCCCAAGGAGTCTCTACGATGACAGTAATCTCAATGATTTGAAAATAGAGTTGCGCAGCTTCCAGCAACAGGGAAATCGAACTGCATAAAGTCTATTGGAAGTTGCGTTGCAACTTTATTGAATGTATTTCTGTTGCAGGATAGTCCATTTTAGTGGCACGGAGAAACCTTCAAACTTCTGTAGGTAAACATGCGGCGTTCTCCAACTCGTGAATAACATTTTGGCTCGAATAAATAAGGAGAGGGCCGCCCCCAATTTGCATGTTTATTCCCATGTCCTTCCTTATTATTCTGAAGGATGACAGGAGGCAATGTACATGCCTCGCCTCAATGAAGTCAGTGGCGTCACAGACGCCAAACGTCGAAGTACTTCCCGCTCGTTACTGACGGAATATCGTCCCGTCGTTGACCGGGTTGCCAGTTCAAAGATTTAGCACCGGTTTGCCGGATCTTCTATCCGGCATCCATGCGTGCATTCGCGACAATTAATGACATTACCAAAGATTGTTTGAAACAAGACACATAACTCCGCCCACTTTGGCTTTAAATTTTTTCTATTTTGCCATTAAGTGGTTGGCAGGAGAACTAAATTATCGTTAAAAAAATGTCATAAATTTAATATTTGCAGTTGAATTGTTTAATATTTATTAAAATATAACATCCATTAACAAATTGTGCATAAGTCTTGTATTTTCTTAAAACTAAATGTCATACTTCTAAAATACAAGTGGTCCCCGATTTATGCGAAGGTAACATTCCTGGAAATTGGCGCATAAAGTAAAATCGCATAAATCGAAATCGATAATCCCATAGAAACCCATGTTATAAATTTTGTAAGGTTCCCAGACCAATCATCGAAGACATATTACTCTTACTACAGAGCTAAAATACGTATATAAAATGGATGTTTGTATATAATGCAAGATTAAATTCAGGTAAATGGGTAAATAAAGCAACCAGCAAAACCAATAATTGTACAAAAACACTATATTTAATCTTACCTTATACATATTCAGTCGATCATTACAGGGAGGGTTTGGTTGAGTAACGATGTCTTCTTAATTCTTAATTCCTTAACAGTACGTACGTAATGAAGTATTTACAAAGTCTATGTAGTACAAACGACACTGAATCGAGCATTTATTCGTCATCTGAAGTAACTTCTTGCGCGGACGACGAAGGAACATAAGTGGCAGATGTTGATGGCTTAGGGTCCCTCGGATTATGTTCCGCGAAAAACTGGTCCAAGCTAAGCTGCTTCGCGTTTCGGACTTTGTCGTCGAGCGTGATTTGGTAGCGAGATACATCAGCTTCGACTGCTCGTCGGACCTTGCTGCTTCTGGCGAAATGGAAGTCCTCTTCGGATAGGATATCGAGAGCCGAGTTAAGCTTTTGAAAGAACTCGCGGTTTCTATACTGTGAACAATTTTGGAACAGTCATGCTGGCCTCTGGGTCGGAAACCTCTTCTTCACTATATTTCTCCATTTGCTCTAGATCCTCAGTGGTCAGATCAGTTTCATCAGCTTCAACGACTTCAAGGACGTCATCTTCTTCCATATCATCGAAGCCGGCCCTCTTGACCAAATTGAGAATTTCCTTACTTGCGGCAGAAATATTTTCATCCATTTTAAAGTCTTTGAATGACAATGATTTTAAACAATGATTAATGACAATGTTTTTAAACATTGTTGGCAACCAGCAACAGTAACTTGTACTAAATACAGTTCTCACTCCAGATGCTAGGTGGCGAGTACTTTATATTCATTTGGCGGGATAATGCATTAAATAATGGAGGATATCGTTATTTTCGTATGTATATAGATATATAATATATACGACATTAGTAATCTAGGTTTGTATGTTTTTAAAGATGACTAATAACTTTAAAAAAAATTACTTAATAAGTTTGTAAATCATGCGAGTACGCCCATGCAAATTATAGTTCTCACTCCAGACGCCAGGGGACGAGCACTCAATAACCCATGTGGCGCTAAATAATGCAACATATTATCAGTTCCATATTTGCTATAAATAGTCTTTGCTAGACAAGCGTAAGCTTTGACACACTGTTCACTGTATCTGTACCTAATTGATAAGGAGAAGAAATAATTACGTCCATTTGATAAGAATTCAGTGTGTAACTGTTCATTTCACTTAAATCCTTAAAATAAATTAGAAAATCCCCGCCTAGGTTCTGTTTGGACACACACACACACACCACACACAGAGTATATTCGTTACTTTAAAAAATGTGGATTACATTTTTCATTAATTCTTCAGTTATTTTTCTCCTCCATTAATTCAATCAGTCTGGTACAGTCACTCACATTGATTAGAACTTGATCTAATTTTTTCTCGATCGCTAACGTTTATTCCCTTCGAAAACAACGACAAAAACAATATACGTGTGTGTGTGTGTGTGTGTGTGTGTGTAGGAGGGAGGTGATCACCGTTTCCGGGCTGTCATGCGTCTTCCGCCGTCAATTGTTGCCTTTATGAAGGCGAAGCTGTTCTTTGATGCGCGCCAGGAAGCGAATTCCCATATTTATATGCATGAACCTTCGACTCACGGAAATGAAACACAGCTTCAGACCTCCATTTTTGACTCTTTCGGGGAACTTAAGAAACCAACACAAAGGGATGATCGAATACCCCTCTCTTCCCTCTCTTTCCCCTCACTCCCTCTCCCCTCTAGAGCCTTTTCTCCGAATTTCTTCCTCTTCTTCTTTTTTGACTCCCCTTCCAACATCATCAATTGACTCCATCTTGGCTCCACCCCCATTTTGACTGTCTCCATTAGCTTTTCTTCTTCTTTGATGCGTCCCCGGGTAGGGAGTTGGGGTATACCGGGGGTGTACTCGATTGAGGGGGTGGTGTGAATGGTTTTTTAGTTGGTCGGTGAAGAGTTAAGAAAGAGAGACGGAGAGAATCTTCCGTAAAAGTTACGAAATTGTTTATTTTGGAAGTTTGTAAACAATTTCCCGTTTCTAGTTTACATAATAGTACGATAACAGCTATATATATATATATACTGTATATATATATATATATATATATATATATATATATATATATAAATTGACGATTGGTTAGGTTAAGTCGTAATATTTTCGTTAGTTTTAACGTTTTATTTGATGGATTCATTTAAAAAAAATGTCTCCTAAAGATCCTAGTGTAGTTTGTGTTCCCTTTTGCGTCATGGGGACGTAAACTTGCTCCTAATTTTCTTTTATCCTTGTACTACTGCACGATTATTATAAGAGATCCCCCTATTATATCTTGTGTTTCCTTGAAATATGAACGAAGCAATGCAGTCACTATGCTTATCATCATATTACCATAAACTGTCTCTAAAACCCCCGCATTCCATTAAAGTTACGGAAATTCTCTTAACTTTTATGTATTTCGTCAACAAATAAATAAATAAATACATCTTTGAAAGTGTATCCAATGGGTTTTGACACAAATGGAAATTCTGTAAATTCCTACAGGCTTCTATTTCAGGACATCTTCGCTTGTACATTTCCAGTTATAAAATAATAATATAATTCGGCAAAATGTAAACATTGCTGAATAGAAATCAAAGTTCCCACTTTGCATTAATTAAAATATTTCATAAGAGAAATGGCTAATGGATTTCCCTATTAAATCCATTATCCCGAAGTAGGTGGATAAGAATAATGGCTGACAGCTAACTGGGTTAAAATGTTTTAGTTTGAATTCGCTTTGCCAATTTATGAGTTTGAATATTTGGTTTGATTTAATCTTTCAGTGTTCACTACTTTTAGAATTGTTTAGGTTTTGAAAAAAACTATTTTTTTATTTAATATACTTTTTGTATTCTATGTACAGGGTGTCCCATAAGTCGGGAACCATAGGGTAAAATAAGTAATTCATGTTTTTCCGTTTATGCAAGTGCCCATGATGTCTTTGAGTAAGGAAGAACGCATCCAGGTAATTCTGCTCGTAGGAAATCGGAGTCAGAGGGAGGTCGGTGAGGAATTTAACAGATTGCATCCGGACCGCGCGCCGATAACACACAGCTGTTTCGGCAAACTTGTAGCAAAGTTCAGGAAACAGGATCCATAGGAGATAAACCACGCAGTGAACCTCCGAGGACATCCACCGACGATGACACAGCCGCTACCATCCTCGCTCATTTCACAAACAGTCCCCAAAAGTCTCTTCGACGTTTTTATTGCCGTTTTTATCATTTTGCCTTATGGTTCCAGACTTACGGGACACCCTGTATATAATATACCATTTGTATTCAATTCATATTCAGTTAATATTTCCTTTAATCTGTCATATTCCATTTAATTTTTCTATTAATATTCCGTTTATATTTAATTAATATTCTATTTAATATCATGTCGATATTATATTAATATCCCGTTCATATTTAATTAATATTTTACTTAGTATTTCGATAATATTCCATTTGTATTCTATTTGTACCCGACAGATAGATAGATAGATAGATAGATAAGCTTCTTATAGATAAAAAGAAATATTACAGTATATAGTTATATCAATATTACAATAATTTTAATTGAGAAAATATAAATTTTAATTGGACTCTTAATATTTATACTGTAATTTTATTTAATTTGGCCTTTAAGCTTTAGGCCAGTGGTTCCCAACCTCTTTTAGGCCAACGCCCCCTTATGTCCATCAATATTTACTGGTGCCCCCTCATACAGGTAATAATGTAACAGGATAAGTGATGTAATTTATTAATAGAAGGTAACCATTTTACAGTTTCCTAGCACCCCCCCCTCCCAAAGATTATCAAACGCCCACTGGAGGACGGTGGCGCCCACGTTGGGAACCACTGCCTTACGCTTTAATATATATCCTATTTGTGTCACATTTTAACCCTTATTCAGTATTCCATGTGGTACACTAGTTGTGATTCTCATTAGATATTACGATCTATATCAGTGGTTCTTAACCTGGAGGTAATTACCCCCCCTCGGGGGTAATTCTGCCTTTTTCGGGGGGTTACAGTGAAGTTAGTCATAAACGTTTGTTCAGTTTTATTAAATAAACCATTCCTCAGACCATCTTTTGTCGTTTTTTTTCACCATTTTTCGTGATGGTATAATTCTAATTTCCCTGGATAGCTCTCGGAGTAACAATGATAAAAAGGTTACGAACCACTGATCTATGGGTGCTACTATAGCGTGATTCCTACCTCGATTCGGCGGTCTACCTTTTAATTATAGCTTCTTACCTTGTTTACTAATTGCTTGTTTACATTCCACTGTCCATCGCCCTTGACGATTGGTTAGGTTTAGTCATGATATTTTCGTTAGTTTTAACGAAAATATTTTGACTAAACCTAACCAATCGTAGGTAGACCACATACTATAGTAGCACCGAAACTATTTTTTAAATAAATAAATTGAAAATAAAATAGCATTTTATATTTATTATATTTTCATTTATACCTTGGATAGGAATCACACTCTACAGTACTGTAGTTTCGAACCAAAACGGGTAGGAATCACCCTATAGTATCGAAGTCACCGGTAGGAATCACGCTATAGTAGCACCGATCTATGTTATTGAAAATTTCTAATTAATTTTATTATTGGATGTAAGCTTTTATAATTGTTCATGAGATCGATTTTCCACTTATCATTCTTTATTCTCTTAATTTATTTATCACTTTACATTTTATTTTAAAATTCCTTTTATTTTAAAAGTAGGTGAAGGCCCCGCCCCAAATGCATAATGCCCACGAACGACGCAGTCCAACTTTGGACTATCTCTTTGTTTCAGATGAATTAAGCTTGGCCACATCAAATTTTTTTGCCAACGCTCATGACTCCTGATCAGGGGCGGAGCTAGCTAAGGG
This sequence comes from Bathynomus jamesi, assembly GCA_023014485.1. Lineage (NCBI taxonomy): Eukaryota > Metazoa > Arthropoda > Malacostraca > Isopoda > Cirolanidae > Bathynomus > Bathynomus jamesi. Next base: position 217,846 of record JAJOZX010002678.1, on the reverse strand, counting down.
CGGGCGGGGCAGTGCCCCGGGGCCGGGGACTTTTGGTGGGGGGCCAGGGTCGTTTCAACAAGTCATGACAAGTTATTTCAGAGAGCAACAAAGCTAGTAAATAAATATAAAAATTATATTTCCTCTGCATTTCCAAGTCAATTACTCTCTTTTCGAATGTGCTTAAAACCAGACATTCAAAAAATGACGACAATCCATGAGCTATATTCATTTTTAATTAAAGACAACAGTACTTTGTGCTCAAGTTTTCCCAAAGTTGTGACTGCCATAACATTGTTCCTCACAATTCCTGTGACAGTTTCAAGTGCAGAGAGATCGTTTTCAAAACTTAAACTAATAAAGAACTATCTTCGAAATTCTATGAATGAAAAAAGATTAAGTGGACTCTCAATTATATCAATTGAAAACAAGAAAGCTAGAAATATTAACTTGGAGGATTTAATTAATGAATTTGCTGAAAGAAAGGCAAGAAAAGTCAAGTTCTGATGTTGTCGTAAGTAAACTTTTATTTCACGGTATCCTTTTTAAAGCTCAATATTTTGCGTAATGTTTTGCCTTCTATGCCTCCATGCGTACAAGTAGTATCATAATTCTTAAATATATGCTAAATAAATAATGCAAAGAAAAGCAATATAAATGTATAATAAAAATTTTGTTAGGGGGCCCGTAAATAAGTTTTGCCCCGGGGCCCGTGACACTCTTGCTCCGTTCCTGCTCCTGATTAACCGAAAGTTTGTGACTAGGATGACACCTAACCTAGTGTATGCCTAACTCCGGGCATAGAAACTCATTCTGATTCACTCTATGTATGAAATGGGGGGCGTTTCCAATTTTTCCAACTTTATCAAAAGGGTGGTAGTCACGAAATTACATATTAGCCTAACAGTCAACTACTTTTGGATAAATTGGTTAAATAAACAAGCAATGTAGCTTTTTTTTTTTCTCGTTTATATGGTCTCATATACGGGCTTGCAGTTAAGCTTATCCTTAAAATTCTAGTTTTCTGTTTTGCTAAATATTAGAAAAAACGAATCGTGGTAAACAATTTTTTTTCAAATTTCTGTTTTATTTTTACGTTTCAGAATTTTACATATTTTTTTAATTGTTCCTATGTGTATACCCCTTTTAACAGATTTTAGCGTCTACATTTCGTTTATATGAAAATGAAAATGAAAAGGTTTATTGGCAGACTATAGTCCATATGACAAATATTATTAATAACTGAACAATGACAGTTCATATACTAAGGATAGAAATATATATACAATTGATTAGAAATAATACTGTAATGTCGAAGTTAAGTGGAGCTACAGACAGACGTTTTCGTACCAACAAGTCCATAGCTTAGAGCAGTGGTTCCCAACCTTCTCACCACAAAGGACCCCTTTTATTTTTATTTTTTTCCCACGGACCCCATGTTTTTGAAAGATTCCGTCTACCAAACAAACTGTTTTTATTGACTAATAGTTAACTCGTTTTCTCATTTTTCACTATCAAATAAAGGATATATAAGTGAGTATGCAATTAAAATACAGCCTATTAAAAAAAGTATTAATAATTACAGCCAAGAGCAAGGAAACTTGAAATTTTAGCCTAAGCGCCCTTATCGTGGGTAAATGTACGATTTCTATTGGAACCTCTCGAAATATTGAAAGCTCACGGACCCCCAGTACTACCTTCGCGGACCCCCAGGGGTCCGGGGACCCCAGGTTGGGAACCACTGGCTTAGAGGTTAAATGGCAGGACTCATGGATAGCTGGGATGATCGGGTTGGTTGATTTTTTAATTCTTTGCATTAGACTGTGTTGAGCACGTCTTATTACCTCCGGGAAGCTCGGGACATTGCGGGTGACAAACATTTGCGGGTAAAGTTATAGTATTTCACCCGTCTCTCTTTGGAGGTGAAATTTATGTTTTTCCTATGGTTTTTGATGTTTTGAACGAATCTGACCTTCAAAACCGTCGGAAATGACTCGTTTTTGAAATAACCACCCTCCCCCAGCCGGCAATCTGGGCGACCCTGGTGGGAACCGGGAGTTCTCGGGTTGGGAAAATCACAGAAAACGAGTCATTTCCGACGGTTTTGAAGGTCAGATTCGTTCAAAACACATCAAAAACCATAGGAAAAACATAAATTTCACCTTCAAAATTGACCTAACCTTCCTAACTTAACCTATCCTAACTTAACCTATCCTAACGTAACTTAACCAAACTTAACCTATCCTAACCTAACCTAACCTAACCTAACTAAACCTAACCTATCCTAACCTAACCTCAACACTTTTTTCTAAATTTTCGTAGAAAGCGACAATACAGCGGTAATAATCGAACGAGCACGTGTCACACGAAGCCATTCCGGTAGCAAAGTAATTCAAATTCGAAATGGATGGAGCGCAGTGATTGGGCAGACATGTAACGGTCAGCCGCGCACGCACACCAAACGAACGTACGAACACACACTAGATACACACCAAAAAAAAATTTATATCTCGAAAACGAAGCATTTGCGATGGAAACGCTATAGAAGAAAAGTGTCTTAGAATTAAAAACTCTACTTAATGAACATATAATAATTGCTGGACATTAGACGGGTGTAATACTATAATAATACCCATTTGCGAAGCTGAGCATCTCGGGGGTAATTTATGTAAGAGTCTAAAAGACCTGTTGTACAGCAAATTTAGAGTTCTGCCAGAACCTTTTTTATAATTCACCCACAGTTGCTGTCCGTATATATTACTGCAGAAAGTACGAAAGAGAGTGTCTTTAGCTTCACTTGTACAGAATCGAAAGTTCCTTATGGTCATATTCGCTTTAGCACACAGGCTTCGAGATTGTTTTCTTATATCCGAGTCATCACTCAAGGAGCTGGTAATAGTTTGACCCAAATACTTAAACTCTTGTACTTCCTCAATTACTTCACCATTCATTTTAAACCTTATATCAGCTGGCTGATTACAGCTTTTAGGATGAAATTGCATAACCTTAGATTTTGTAACATTAAAAAGAATATCATGTTTCTGCGAATAAACTTCGCAGACTTTTAATAGCCAATCCAGACCTTTAACAGAGGGACTTATTAACACCATATCATCGGCATAAACTAAGTTATTTATCCTTGTGTTATCTATACAACATCCCACTGTTGCCTCATTAAGTGAAGCAATTAATCCGTCGATATACACATTAAACAGCATAGGGGAAAGCAAGGAACCTTGTCTCACCCCGCAAGAGGAGCCAAAACACTCGGATAGTACATTGCCCCACCTAACAGTGAAAGATTGGTGGGAATACCAAAATTTCAATAAATTGAATATGTACATGGGAACCTTCCTGTCTTCTAGTTTTGCAAATAAAATATTGTGGTTCACCCTATCATATGCCTTACTTATATCTAGGAAACAGCTATAAATAGTTAAATTACTGTCAATGTATTTAGATATTGTTTCTTTAAGTACATAGATACACAGGTCAGTTGAGTGGGACCTTTTAAAGCCAAACTGATTAGATGTCCATAGGAAATCATTTAATCGGCGTAACAAGAGTTTTTCTAGTAGTTTCGAGAAGCAGGAAGCGACAGCAATAGGCCTGTAATTATTGCTGGACAGAATGTCTCCGTACTTATTTTTGACCAGGGGCAAGATATATACCCTCATGAACTCTGCAGGGATATAGCTATGAGCCAGCATGGTTGATAGGAGCAATGATATATGCAGACATACTACGTCATTTGTATATTTTAAGCGCTCATTCGATAAGTCATCTACCCCTGACGCAGAACCAGTCTTTAACTCTTTAATTAACCTCTTTACTTCAGAAAATGATATCAAAGTATTTTCCCTTGTCCCTCCCACAATCGTTTCGCTGCAATCTATCTTAAGATTATCCCTACTCACACTGTTAAGAATGTTAGAATAGTGGTTTTTCCACAGCTTTGCAATTTCATCCTCCCCCGACACCCCATCGATTGTCGGAGGGAGGACATTTTTGACACCCGTTTGATTCTTAACAAATTTCCAAAATTTGTTATTATCGTTATTTATGCGATAAGACTAGACTAGACTAGACTATATAAGACGTAATAATTTAAAGGACCTTATTGTCAGTGTTCATATTTTATGATTTCCTTTTCTCGGATCACAGACTCCGAAAACTAGTATAATTAGTTTCAAATCTGGAAGCATTGGCGTAGGCGTATATTCATTATTCATGTTGTTCCACTGGCCTACATAGTCACTGCTCCAGACAACTATCTCTTAACTTTCTATGGACCTTTTGTATAATGTTTGACCTGTTGAATCTGAAATAAAGTGTTTGTTGTTGTTCTTGTACCAACTTAAAAGCTATGTTATAATAAGTGTTATAAGATGTCTCACGTAATAACAATATACATAAACTTGTCAGATAATTAATCAAACAGTATGCCAGTAATCAGTATGCTAGGTTAAGTGGCTATGTTGGCTTTATTTTTGTATTAAGTTCAGTGTATACATAAATGCAACGTAAGATTGTACTTGTATGTTAGGTTAAGTGGCTATGGATTGTGAACGATCCGTAATAAAGATGTTTTGTTTGTTTGTTTGTTAAAAACTAAATGACATAATAACTCATAAGGCAAGAATGAGTGTGTTGACTGGACTAAGGTTAATATGCAGCAAGAAATAGAATATAAATAGGACAGAGCACCTTTTTAATAATTTACAATTAATGTTCGGCATAGAATCGGTAAGTTTCTGGAAGTATTCCAAGTCCATGTCTGATACCTACATTTTCAGTATTTCATTCCTGAGTTTCGGAATAGTTATTGTATCACATTTGGCATGCTTGTTTTTAATATAATTCCAACAGTTCTCTATTGGATTTAAGTCAGGTGAGTTACCAGGCCATTCAAGAATTTCAGTCTTATTGTCAGCAAACCATTTTTTCAATTTTTTTGCAGTGTGACACGGTGCATTGTCCTGCATAAAAATGTTGCATCCATGGATCTCATAGAAACCCAATAAATGGCCTTCTAAAACCTCTTTATACCAGTCAGCATTCATTGTAGTATTCTTAGGAAGGAAATACAGACCCCCAGGACCCACCTCTCCACTCAAACATCCCCACACCATTACTGAATCTGAATGTTTTACTGTTTTTACAGTGAACTGGGGGGAGTACCTGCTGTTGTTACTTGGTCGTCGTAACCTTCCATTACATGTTGTAATGCATTTAAATGAACTTTCGTCACTAAACATTACCTTCTTCCATTGCCCTGATGTCTAGTTCTTATATTTCTTTGCAAATGCTAACCGTTTGGCACGCATTTGCTTCGTGCGCAGAGGTTTCCGTGCAGCTACTCGTGAGGAGAGGTCCAGCTCTTTTTGCAGCTTGTGCTGCACAGTTCGTTCAGAGACATTTGCAAGGATTTAGGAGTGATTTTTCTTAATTTGTGCAGCAGAAATAAATGGTTTCTTTAATACTTCATGTTTTAATAATACCAGGGGCGTAGCTAGCCCTTTTTAATGTGTAAGCATCGAGGCGTGAAACACGGAGCTGGGGGAAGATGTGGAAGGGGGCTGTTCTCCTTCCACTGCTGAAGGAGAAAATTAAATACAGATTCCTGTAAATGGTCTCTGGTGCACTAAAAATTAGTAATTTAGGGTAGAAGTCAATAGTCATATAATCAATAGAAATGGAAAATTCACTTTTATTCAGAGTACAGGGTAGAAACACATGGTATTGCGACAAAGTAGTGTATTTTGCAACGTGTAATAATTAATATTATCGTTTTCCATCTTATAATTATAATAGACTATTATAATGATAAATGATTTCTTGAGAACTTTATTTAAAATATCATGAATTTCCAGTTCAGTGTGTAAGCACATGCTTTTTTGATTACGCCTACCTACGCTCCTGAATAAATTGTCAGTAGCCCTAGATGTCTTCCTTGGTCGGCCAGAGCCAGCTTTTCTAGGAAGAACAACACTAGGAGGGAGGCCTCGGGCTGCAGCAACAAGTGAATGAATGGTGGAATGTGCACGACCTATTCCTCTAGATACTTCACATGTAAGCACATTTTCTAGTTTCCACCCAAGAATACGTGCTTTCTCCTCCACGGTATAGTCCAGTTGCACGGGGTGGGAACCCTGCATTGTTTGTTATAAAGCAAATCTTGACATATTTTGAAAGCTTATACCACCCCATTCAAGAATCCATCGGGTGTACACCTGACCCCCGCTTGGCTTTTTCAATATGGCCGGCGAAACTGAAAAATCCCATATCCTGGTCAATACTTGATGGATTTTGATGATCTTGGTGTCATTTCTAGGGTTTTTTAGGATGATGAGTCGATCTGGGGGGGTTGCAGATACTTTGGGAGTCGTTTTGACCCACATTCGTCAATACTCAAGGTCAATGGAGGTCAAACGCCCCCCGAAATAAGGAATATCCCATATCCCGGGCAGTCGTGGAGATATTTTGGTGATCGTACTGTCGTTTTTATGGTTTTGGGCGAGACTGAGTAGTTCTACAGGCACATGATAACAGTAGGATATCATTTTGCAACTCCATGGGTCAAGTCAAGGTCATTTGAGGTTAAAGTTTGGCCTTTTGCTTGCCCAGCTTCTTCGCACACACATCAATATCAACAGATTCCTCACAATCTTTGGCAATATTCAGGTATGAGGCAGCATAGTTCTAGAAAACTAACAACGTAGCGATACCATCCCCATGTAAGTCTACAATTTCGTCTTCGAAGTAATCTTTAACTTTTACGATGAGCGACCTACGTGACAACTTCTCACCACCTAACTCTTTGTAAAGCTTCTCTACTTCAATTGAATTCCACGGTTTCATTTTGTCTTTCGACAATTCTGCACACAAAGCAATGAAGGGGCGGTCTTCAGGTTCAACCCTTGACTTATTCTGGCAAGCTCTCTCAACCTCAACATGAAAGGTAGACATACAGTCTTTATGGTATCGGGCTTCTTCAGCCGGTAAATCTCCTTTCATGCCCAACAACCTATTGAGTACAACTTGTCCCTGCTCATCATTTTTCAGTTTACACTTTTCTATCAACACATCTTTGTAATTTGTTTTTTTATCACCAAGCTTATCGGTCATAACCCTAGATGCTGGAATGCGGTATTGCACCAGAACTTTGATGTCATATTTCTCGGGTAATATACACTCACTGACTTTCAAACAAAAGAGAGTAATTTTAGGGTCATATACTGGGCCTTCACTGAGAACAGCACTACGTAGTCTTTTTGGCTCCACTGTAGGGGTATCACAGTCTCTCTTTTTCATGAATGCTGATAAATTCCGTTTGGACACATAAGTGGAAACACAGTTCTTGCGACAACAAAGGATTTTTGCGCCATCTTCCAAGAGAGGCTCTAGTCTCGCTCGAACATCTGGTTGCCCTCTGATGTCGCTGCTCTCTATGATTTTCTGAATTCTCCCACAATTTGAAAGACCTTTCTGACCTCCAGGACAGCTACGCAGGAAATCCTTGGAGAAACATTCGTCTGCAGCTTTTGTAGAACCTGAAAAATAAGAATTTTGTTTACTCATTCTTCAGAGTACAAATCGCATTGGAATAATTTATCCTCAGCAAATGAAAACTAAACAATGCTCACCCGGTATATTCTCCATATTCAGCAGTCAAAAAACAATTTTGGAATCAGCACAACCAAGACGTCATCAAATCACCAGGTGGGCAGCACCATCAGCAATAATCTCAACAACCTGAAAAAAATAAGAGGAATAATTAGACATATTGGAATTCACCCTACCATGGGGAAAATAATCCCTGATTTCATTTTAAACCCTATAGAACTACTCAGTCTTGTCAAAAACCATAAAAGCGACAGTAAGATCACCAAAATATCTCCACGACTGCCCGAAATATGGGATATTCCTTATTTCGGGGGGGGGGCGTTTGACTTCCAATGACCTTGAGTATTGACGAATGTGGGTCAGAACGACTCCCAAAGTATCTGCAACCCCTCCAGATCGACTCATCATCCTAAAAAACCCTAGAAATGACACCAAGATCATCAAAATCCATCAAGTATTGACCAGGATATGGGATTTTTCAGTTTCGCCGGCCATCTTGGAAAATGGCGGCCATATTGAAAAAGCCAAGCGGGGGTCAGGTGTACACCCGATGGATTCTTGAATGGGGTGGTATAAGCTTTCAAAATATGTAAAAATTTGCTTTATAACAAACAATGCAGGGTTCCAGTAAAATCAGGGTCTACGCTACCGGACTAGTAAGCTTCAGAGGGCCCATGATGAATTGATGATATAAAAATTATAAGCACTTTCCCTCAGGACACAAAAATAACAAAATTCACCACACAGAAGCACAAAAATGACATCCTCCCACTCCAATCACTAATGGGTAACTGAGGCTCTCGTTCACTCACATGTTATACCAGACTCATGCCGAGTTGCCAGATGTACGGAAGTTTGACTGGTAAAAATTATAATGGTTTTCAACGCAAATAAAATTCGACGCGCATAAGCAGGGCCTATCAGAGGGAGGGCTAGGAGGGCCATTTGGCCTGGGCCTCAAACTTAAGGGGAGGCCTCAAATTTAGAAACGTTCAGGTTTGAATATAATGTTTTGCAGTGAAAGTAATAATTGGGTTTAGCTATGGGCCTCAAAAGCTGGAAGTGGCCCGAACCTCTCTGGACCTCTGAGAGGGCCTACGCATATGCATTGAAATCAAGGGGAACCGCCTGATTTTTTTTGTGGATACTGTATTACAGCTTGACTGTAATAATTCCTGTTAAAATGATTATCACTTTAAATTTGTAGATAGGTATTTTAATGATATAATGTCCATACAAGTCCCAACTTAAATAAAATAAGTAGCCCAGCTTCACAATTATTTATGCCATTGTAAATTGTAAAACCAATTTATTTATTTTATTAATAATAAAGGTTATTCAATTCGATTTAATCAATACAAAGGAAAGCAGGAAGGTCTTGGATTAAATCCTACTCGTACAGTTGTCATACTAAAATTATTCTTGGATGGAATGATTTTATAGGGGCCTGTTGACGGTAGGCCCTCTATAATGAATATAATTGAGTTAATTAAGGAGTTTTAATGGGTCACCATTTTTGTCTTTCGACCAAATAAATAATGTCATTAATAAAGGAAATTATAACGGAGCTTTGTAGTTTTTGTTTAATTTACAAAAATAAAGGAATGATTATTTACAGTGAATAACAGTTAATTTACATTGAATTGTGCAATATTATGATTCATGTTGACAATAAAGAAATGACTGTATACAGGACAAGAGTTCAATAATGCAATGGAGCTAAAAGGAATAATTACGATGACAAAAAACTATGTTACTTAACAAACAGCAATTAACCTACTTGCGGTATTACAATACTATAAAATATGTGAGTCCGATTAGGCGGTATTGGAAAAACCACTTCAAATAGCCTATGCGGTTAGGCTGAGATTTTATCTGGTTTTTTTATGCTGTGTAACAAGTAGCCTAGAAGGACGCAGTAAACACTATAGGCCAAGTGAGCTGGGCCGATGCAAAAAGTTTACAGACCTGGGTTTGGTGGTGGGTATAGATTATAGACTGTGAAACGCGAGAGCCTACGAACAGGACAAATGATGAAAGCTTGAAGACGGACTGGATTTGTGGAAGTGAAGGTGATTACGGCGGCGGGCGAAGTGGTTGTAGGCTTGCAAGGGTGATGATATTCTTGATGAACGGAAATGAGGTTCGTTGGGTGAATGGACAGATGTTGAGCGAAGTGAAAGTCAGGCGAAAGAGGTCGAGCGAGGGTGCGGGATGGCCATTGCGTATGGCAGAGCGGAGAGGAGTTTTAGCGACGAAGATCAGAGAGCAGAGGAGGGTGAATTGAAGTGGGCTTACGCTTTTATAGCCGCGTTCTGCCGCGTTCTGGAGGCATAGAGATTTCGCACATTTTTTGGAATCATCTCAGAGCCTGCGTTTTCATACGGGCTTCCGTTCACGTGTTTGGATTTCACCACCTTGTTTACTTCTTCTGGCCGTGGGAGAAAGAAGCGAAGAAAGCAATTTCCGGCGTGGTAGTACAATTTTATTGTTCCCCTGAATAGGGAATTAAAAGATGCTTACAACCAGGGGCCTCGATTGCTCTAAAATAGTCGGGAGGACACTTCGTCTTCAAACAGCGAATCAAACAATACTCTGAGCAGCTGTTGCGTGTAATATATCAATGTCGTAATTTACCATTTACCTGCTTTTTGTATTTTTCTCAGCATGTTGAAAAAACTCAATTGTATTTAATCATTTTGTCTTTCTTTATTTAAACATTTTTTTTTATAGAAATAAGAAACGCAAAACAAACTATTTATAATATTTAACCTTTCATGTAACATAATATCACACGTATGTTTAACCGAAATAAATCTTTTATTACCCGTAGACAACAGAGGTCAATGTACATAAACTGATAACAAAATATGTACGTGAAATATAAAACCAATAAACTGCACTTTGATCACACTTTGATATTGAAAATGATACGTAACAAAACCGTTTATTTAACATATTTCCATTTCGCCTACTTAATGACCAAGAACACACAAATGCTACGTGCAATTATTAAAATGCAAATTGACTGCTAAATTCCATGATAAATATACACTGGCGTTCATGACAATAATTTATAATATTGCTATTACATTTGCATATGCATATAATACGACATATAGCATCTTATTAGGTGCCATTAATAGTTAGCATTTATAGCAATTCATCCACGAAAGTCGGGGGAACAGCTGGTAGGTTGTCCCCCCTTTGTAAAAAGTGGGGGGGGGGACATGTCCCCTGCGTCCCCCCCGCAATCGACGCCCATACTTACAACATATGGTGTCTCTTTGGTCGACCGAGAATAGGGCCAGCTTCCACGAATATGAGAAGTAGGGCTCATCATGAAGCAGTCATAAGACGGTGTAAACAAGAACAAGATTCCATTCAAGCAGCAAAGGCCTGTGACGCTAACTTAAATAATAATAATAATAATAATAATAATAATAATAATAACAATAATAATAAAAATTGGAAATTTGTTAAGAAGGAAATGGGTGCCAAGAATGCCATCCCATCAACAATTCACGGAGTATCTGGGGGAGAAAATATAGCTAAATTATGGAAAACGCGGTACTCAAACATCATTAACAACGTGGGGAGAGTTAAGCTATTTAATATAGAATGTCAAGTCGCTCAGACGTCGTAATCTCGGAGTTGTGTACACATAGGCTTATATGAACCCGATATAAGATTAGAAATATGAACCCACAAACTCACACTAAACAGTTATCAAATCATACAACGAATAATAATGAACTTTAATGTACAGGGTGTCCATAAATGTTTACCCTGAAAACAGTATGCTCTCATGTTTTAATGACGAATCTTACATCCGTTTTCTTTTTATAGGTGATCTCGTACACGCATAGAGTTTCTGTGCTGGTGTGTTTCGTCTACCGCATTCGCCGCTAGGAGCGCTGTGGTAGCTGTTCAGTTAAGATGGCGTCTGTGACAGAGAAGGCACAATGTATTGTGTGGCTTGCAGAAACAAAATCTCCTGTCAGTGTTCAGCGAAGGTTCAGAACAAAGTATGGAAAGAATCCACCTGATGTGAAGTTAATTAAGTCGTGGATGAAAGAATTCTTGGAAACTGGAAACGTGGAAAAGGGAAAGAGCAGTGGTAGACCATCAGTTTCCGATGGGACGGTGGAAAACAGCCAACTGTCATCTTCCAACAAGATGGGGCACCCTCTCATTGGGCGCATGTTGTTCGTGAAACTCTCGACGCAACATTTCCAAATCGATGGATTGGCAGGGACGGGCCAATCCCATGGCCCCCAAGATCACCAGACATTATCCCGCTGGATTTCTTTCTCTGGGGTCATGTTAAAGATTTGGTTTATGCAACAGTTGTTCCAGATATCAGGACATTGCGAGAACGCATTACGGATGCAATTGCAACAGTTAACCCACAAATGTTGGAAAATGTGTGGCGTGAGTGTGAATACCGTTTAGACATTTTACGTGCCACTAGGGGTGCACATGTGGAAGCTTATTAAGTTCATTAACTATGTATCAAAACTTTGTATGTTTATCTACTTATGATTAAAATTGTGTTTGAATACGAGTGTTTATTTAAAAGTTATAGCATGCTTTAATCAGGGTAATCATTTATGGACACCCTATATTCGTAATAATGAAGACAAAACAGATTTTAAAGCCAAAATATTATGAACATACATTAAAAGAAGATCTAGAAATAGTCAGAAAGGACCTATATTCATATCGTCGACAAGACCAAACAATGGACACCCTAATAAACTAACTTAACCTAACATAACGTAACCTAACCTAACTTACACTAAAAAAGTAACTTCACCTAACCTAATTTAAACTAAAAAAGTAACCTAACCTAATTTAAACTAAAAAATTAACTTAACCTAACCTAATTTAAACTAAAAAAGTAACTTAACTTAACTTAACCTAACCTAACCTAACCCACACTACTTTGTCGATTATTTAGACTTGCCGACGGAATGACGTCAGTTCGGTCTGAAACGGCAAATTCAGAAAAGTTCTCGGAAAGAGATGCAGATTCAGCATAAGCGAAAAATGACACAAGATGAGAAAAGTTAAAATCTGATGTCATTAATGATGTAACGAAGTATATGCAAATGCTTTGGCTCAAAATGAAAATAAAATTATGAATGAATTTTAAACACTTTTGAATGCAAACATAAATTGAACTTCAAAGGCAGTAATAATTACAATTGCAGATATTGCAAAATATTAAAATTAATATATAATATAATATAATATAATATAAATAATATATAAATAATATATATATGTATATATATATATATATATATAATATATAAATACTATATATATATATATATATATATAATAATTTCTTATGTTATAATGTTATAATGTTACAGGCCAACAAAGCTTTACCCTAGGATCCACTCATGGCTGGTCTACCTAACTGTGACTGTAGTTGTAGTTGTGTATTGCGCATGTTCTCCGTGGTGGCGGAGGGGACCTACAATTTTACGTGGGTTCCGAAACACAAAAACCTTAATTTTACTACCTTAAACTGTACCCATTCTATCAACATATGCGTCTAATCGATTTTTAAACGTGTTATAGACGTGCTACTAATTACTTCTACCGGTAAACTATTCCAGCTATTTACTATTCTATGCGTAAAAAGGTTTTTGGCAACTTCTGTCTCAAACCTTCTACTTGTCAACTTACACCCGTTATTTCTAATTCTATTATATTGTGATATTTTGAAAAAGCTATCTCTATTTACGTTATCGAACCCATTCATAATTTTCAAAACCTGGATTGGATCACCCCTTAGCCTCCTAGTCTCGAGTGTAGTCAATTTTAACTCCTTCAGCCTATCCTCGTACGACTTTGACCTAAGCGACGGAATCATCTTAGTTACTCTTTCGATTTTTTCTATATCTTTATGCATATGCGGATTCCAAAATTGGATCGCGTACTCCGAATGGGGTCTAACTAATGATTTATAAAGAGGAACAATAATATCGCGCAATTTGTACTAAAAATTCCTAGCTATAAAACCTAGCACCTTCTTCGCCTTATTGACCGCTGCTGTACTTTGTTTAGCCACTTTTAAATCACCAATGACGATAACTCCTAAATCTTTTTCCTGTTCTACGCTTGTCAACTCCTTCCTGACATACTATATGCAAAATTACCGTTACGTGAACCTACAGTATATGTAAAATTTTGCACTTATCGACAAATCTCATTTATTTTTTATTCCAGTTTAAGATTTAATCCCTATTAGTCTCAGAATTGCTGATTTAAATTTAAAAAAACCAAAAAAAAACCGAGTTCTATAAATCCCCATAATCGAATTTTTTTTCAGAAAGAAGGTAAGATTATTTCCGTTATCAGAGGGGAAGGGGGGAATTGGGATAAGAAAATGGGAAAAAAAATTCGATTATGGGGATTTATAGAACTCGGGCCTTTTTTTTATTAAATAAATCCCCATAATCAAATTTTTTTTCACATTTTTTTAAATTAATAAATGCTTACCTGATGGACAGAATTTTCTTGAGAGCAGCTTCTCTCACTTCCAAGTCATCAGACTTCATCATGGAGTACAGCACATTCTCGGGCAGCAAGGCAAAAGCATTTACTTCAGGTTCTTGAAAGCAACACCACCCTGGATTTCTTCAGACTGCTGCTTGATCCTCTGGATCATGTTGAAGATGTACAGCTGCTGAATGTGGAACTTGCTGTCCCTTTTGATCTCAAACCAACTGACTGCATACACTTCCACAATGAACTTGATGGCCTGGTAAAGCTTATCCTGTAATTCTGGAGGGTAAGCACCTCTGGTCCACAGACACATCAATCTAATTGACAAGTGCAGATTATGTGCTGTGTTTGACAATTTTCTTTCTTGCACTTCACAGCATTGTCATCACAGGGACGAACAGGTAGCTTACAGGTGCAAGCAGAAATGTCAAAAAGTTTATCCAGCTTTTCCTCCAGATTCTGCTCCTTGGACTGTAGAAAGAGATTTCCTGTTTATCTCTTTTACTTTCTTGAAGCACACTTTATCCACCAATTTCACTACATAATATTCCTCATACAGGGGCAGCCGCGGGTTCACTGCCTGCCAGATCTCAATCACATCCTTTGCTATCATTTTAGCAATATCATAGTCTTTCAAGTCCGGGTGGCTGTTTTGGAGGAAATAATTGTACTGAATAACTTGGCGGAGGGAGGGTAGGAGGCTCTGTTTTATCCAAAGGGGAAGGCTGGCCACTGAATTTTTTGGCACTATCACTTCGAATTAACACTGCAGACTTCCGTTTTTTACCCATTTTTATGAAATATCTGAAAATAAACACAATTAAATGAACGCATCATAAAATAACTTAATTTAATACACATTTTATAGGTAAATATCATTAAAAAATACAAAATAATACACTAATAAACATCTATAATGCATTTACAATAAGTTTCAAGCATCGTTTCGCTAAAAAAGCCGAATTTTAATTGATTATTTTGATGAAATAAGGTCCGATATTTTGTTTGTTTACATTGCGCGAATGCCGCGCGCGCGATTTTACTTGTAAAATTCGGCAATTTTACAACTTAAAAATAACACTGGTCAACAACAATTTTGTCACAAGGGTTTTGATGGGTGTTCTAAGTGTACTTTTTCATGCTGAATCTAAATATGAAATCAGATTTTTTCTATCAGGCTTAGTTTACTTGTGACGCTATGTTCATTTTTTCCTCATTTAGCATGATCACCGGATAAAAAAATAATAACATATTATATATAATTAAGTATATAACAATATTATAATATAAAACATTATAAAAATAATAAATATAATAATATATTATATTAATTAATATAACTATAATAAAATATATTAATATTAATATATATGTTGTATTAATTTTTCTGTAAAATTAGTACAATTTATTCCTTTGGGAGAAAGTTCTGATAATGCTGGCAGGATAAATTTGGTCGGAGCAGCAGACTGTGCAGGTTGAAACATGTTTGTACCTGTTCAGACATGAGCCTAGTTTCTGTGTGTAGAGCAGCTCCAAGTCAGTCTGCTTGTAAATGTCACAGTGTTAACAGCTAGTGTCTGTTGCTTCTTGTTAATTTTACACCAGTGTTGTATTCATATAGATGTTTTGTAATGTCGCGGAACTGTCTGAATCATCCTAATTCCTTTTGTTATGTATGTGGTGATCTAACTTTAAAATCCCAGAAACGTAACTTTACACCATTAGTAAAAAAATGCTAGGAACTTTATTTCGGATGTAAAGTAGGCGATCAGGACAAGAGTTGGGCCCCTCACATTTGTTGTGTGACATGTGTAAGACTACTTACAGGATGGCTAAACGGTTCACGTCACATGCCATTTGCTATTCCAATGATTTGGAGGGAACCCAAAGATCACACAACAGACTGCTATTTCTGCCTGGTAAATACAAAGGGGATCACTTCAAAAACAAAGAGCCTTATGAAATACCCTAATCTACCGTCTGCAATGAGACCAGTTCCCCACAGTGCTCAACTTCCAGTACCAAATCCTCCTGAACATGTAAGTTTAAGTGATGAGGAATCAAACGTAGCTGTAGCATATCACGAGGAAAAAGATGAAGACATTTCTGATCCAACATTCCAGGCTACCTGTTCCTCCAATGAATCACATTTACTGTCACAAGGAGATCTAAATGACCTAGTTCGTGATTTGAAATTATCTAAGAAGCAGGCTGAACTTTTAGGTTCAAGATTAAAGGGTTGGAATCTACTGCAACGTGACACTAAAGTTTGTTTTTTCCGCAGCCGCCATGATGAATTCAAAGAATGGTTCTCCCATGAAGATGGACTTGTGTTTTGTAAAGATGTTAATTCAGTCATGGGGCTCTTGGTCATGAACATAACGTGGATGAGTGGCGATTGTTCATTGACTCCTCAAAAGTCAGCTTGAAAGCAGTCCTTCTTCACAACGGAAATAAATTTCCTTCTGTACCTATTGCACATGCTGCAAACATGAAAGAGTCATACGACAACATGAAGTTGCTTTAGAAAAGTTTCAGTATCAGAAATATAAGTGGAATATCTGTGGAGATCTGAAGGTCATTGCACTTTTGCTAGGGTTGCAGCTAGGTTACACCAAGTACTGTTGTTTTTTATGTGAGTGGGACAGTAGGGACAAGCAAAACTACTACGTTAAGAAGGATTGGCCAAAACGCACCTCACTTGTTCCAGGCAAGAAAAATGTTGTGAATAGTTCACTTGTTGACCCTGAGAAAGTGTACCTTCCTCCTTTGCATATCAAGCTTGGACTTATGAAAAACTTTGTTAAAGCGATGGATAAAGCGCAAACAGGATTCACATACTTGAGAAATAAGTTTCCCCGGATCAGTGATGCCAAGATTAAAGAAGGCATTTTTGTAGGCCCTCAGATCAGAGAATTGTTAAGAGATGAGAGATTTGAAGGAGAGTTGAATGAAGTTGAGAAAGCTGCGTGGCAGAGTTTCAAAAGTGTCTGCACAAATATTTTGGGAAATCACAAGGCCGAAAACTATCCTGAAATAGTAGGAGATCTTCTTAAGTCTTACCAAGCAATGGGGTGCAATATGTCATTAAAGGTTCATTTCTTGGACTCTCACTTGGACTTTTTTCCGGAAAACCTGGGTGCGGTAAGCGACGAACATGGTGAGCGTTTTCATCAGGATATTTCTGCCATGGAAAACCGTTACCAAGGCAAATGGAGCCCCAGTATGCTGGCTGACTATTGCTGGACTCTTAAGAGAGACATGCCTGAGGCAAAGCACAGCAGAAAATCAAAACAAGCTACTTTTTAAACTACAGGTATGTCTTTTCGATCATATTTTAATAAGTATGTAACTATATGGGTTTTTAAAAATTAAATTGCATGTCACACAAAAACCAGACCTGATAGAGAAATTTTACAAACTTATTTGGATTCAGCACAGAAAATACTATAAGAATAAGGTATTTTCATTCTTGGGACACGAAAATTTTTTTTTTGTTGCCCAGTGAATTAACAATCCTCAAAAAATACAATCATTTTCACAAATATGAGTTGGTGCAACGTTTTTTATACATTAATACCTTTCTATCTAGACTAGTCCAAGATTACAGTTCCAAAATCAACCTACCCTTCTGACCAATCACCGATTTTGTTCAGATCTTCCTGGATTTTACTTCTATCTTTATCATTAATTGCCCTACCACCCAACTTCGTGTCATCCGCAAACTTTGAAACTGTACTGACTAGGCCGACATCTAAATCGTTAATATATATATAGGAAAATGCAAGGGTCCCAATACAGAACCGTGAGGAACGCCGCTCGCTACATTAGCCCAAGACGACTCAGCTCCATCAACCAGGGGCGCATTTACAGTGTGCGGGGCCTTGGGCAAACTATTTCTCAGGATGTATTATTTTAGTGTGTTAATGAATGACAATATTTTGTAATGCACATAACAGATATATTTTTTTAGCACACACAAAACACACATGCGGAAGCCATTCGGCTTATTAATGTGATATTAAAGACTATAACTTAACTATGTACACATACAGTGTATACAGCTACACTAGTAGGCTACACAGTTGAAATGCACTTAATAAACATCTACACAGTTATTGTAATGCACTTAATAAACAGCTACACAGTTGTAATGCACTTAATAAACATCTACACAGTTATTGTAATGCACTTAATAAACAGCTACACAGTTGTAATGCACTTAATAAACATCTACACAGTTATTATAATGCACTTAATAAACAGCTACACAGTTGTAATGCACTTAATAAACAGCTAAATGTACAGCTTACTGTACTGTAGATAGAGTGTAGATTTGTAATGAATATTACATAGGATGCTTCCTGGCTTTTTGTTTGGAAAACTGCGTGATTGTGTCCTCGAAACTCACCGACTGCAACACCTCATGCTCTATACTCAACAGCGCCAGGGACGAAAGGCGCTCCTGGCCCATTGTGGAACGAAGGTAATTTTTGATCAGTTTGAATTTCGAGAATGAACGTTCACCAGAACAGTTCGTGACAAACATACACAGGTATATTCTCATTGCTATTTCCATGTTTGGGAATGTTCCTTTCAGTTCGTTTGTGTTCATATGCCGATAAAATCTGTTGCACATGTCTTCACGTTCCGTCTGGGATTCTGTTTCACTTTCGGTGAGTTTCATTAGGGCAGCGAACTGCACAACTTCTGTTACCAGCTCTTTCTCCAGATCAGCCGGATAACATTCTACTAGATGTTCAGCTGACCGTCGAAGACTGTCGATGTCCAGGACTAAGGAAATACAAGAATCCAAATCTTTTCTGCGGGACAGCGTACGCTTCTAGACGAATGTTCAGAGTGGTACACAGTTTATCAATTAATTATCGGTAGAAATACAGTGGTCCGAAATGAATCTCTTGGTGTCAGGTTCGTATCTTCGGCAGTTCCGATTTCGTAATGATGGCGCTTTCTCTTCTGCGTGCATCGAGTCGATTTCTTGTATACTCGATGACCACACTTTCCGATGCCCTGGTCCTCTAATTCGTCAAATCTTGATCTGAGATCTTCAACAAATTGCAGTAGTGATTTCAGCAAGAGGGTGGCTGAGTCCAGTGGCGGACCTACATTTTTGGGACCCTGAAGCTTGAACTGTTATGGGGCCCCTTCGCAACCAGCAACAATAGGGCAACATCCAACAAGGTTCAAAGGGCCTTGCTGCCCTTGCAAGGACCTCGAGGCCCAAATGGCGGAGAATGGGGTGGTGGGGTGGTGTTATATAAAAACTCAATAGATGGCGCTGGGGAGGACCGAAGACGCCATGAGGAAGAATGACTCGGGTAAACCGTTGTAAAGGCATTACCCTCGACATGACCCACGTGAATACTTATGTTGAACTGTCTACAAAGAATTCTACCACTAGAAATACAGTAAATCAGAAATAAGCCAGGTCTGCCACTTCCAAAAAAAACAACTGAATAAGCAAAATATAAAAATTTTACGCTAGAAAACAGAAATATCTCAGTAAATATGGGAACTGAAGCACTAGTTGTTGGCTAACGAAACCAGCAGAAATATACACATAAAAATATCATCCGCGCTAACTATGGACCAAGCTTATAAGCACACCTTGACCTATACATCTTTAACACTAAACACTAGCAAAGATATAATCGAAAACTTACCAAAAACGAAGAAAAAGAAAATTTGGAGGAACGAAAATCACACCACCCAACATCAATGCGCGGAAAAAAGTATTGGTTCATTCTCTAATAGAGAGGTAGAAGGTCATCAGAGGGGGCTCGTTAGGATAAAGAGGTGAAAATCTGATTTTTGGTGTTAAAATGCACAAGCGAGACGAGTGCAGCCTGAATTGAGAATTCAGATGTCTTTTTATGGTTCCGATTGGCTCTAGCCTAAGGGCTGAGCTATAGAACTATTAAGCCGTGCACCAACGAAGGATTCGAGGATCCAGCTGCCAAAATGTAGACTATGAACAGATTCTGGCGAGCTCAGCGAGCCCATACAGCTGGGGGTTCGGGCGCTGCAAGCCCCCGAGAAAATTTTGAAATTTGACCAATTACAGGGGCATTTTGAGGCCATATGAAATGGGTATTAGAGCATATTCTAAGGTCAATATTAAGTACTTCAACCCATTGGCTTATGATTCTATCACTAAAATAGCCTTATTTTAATAACAAACACTTAAAAAAACTCCATCGATTTTGTTGAAAAATTCACTCATTAAAAAAAAAAGTTGCTTCAGGGCCCCTAATCCAGGAGGGGCCCTGAAGCTTAAGCTTCATTAGTTTCATAGTAGATCCGCCACTGGCTGAGTCTAACGACATTCCTTGTTTTTGCAGAGATGCATTCGTTTTTTGAAATCGTTCGAGAATAGTGTTCCATAAAACCAATAAAATGGCTGTTTCGAGTTGTTGAAGCTGTTTAGACAATCCCCTGGCTTCGATCCTGGCTTCCGCAGTTTGGCTGGTATCTGCTGCTAGCTCATCCAGTACCACGATATTCTCGGCGTAGCCTTCGGTTAAAGATTGGACGGCATCTGATCTGGCTGACCAGTGGGTATCGGAGAGACCTTTGTCGACCTTTAGTTTCTCACTACGGGAACTACTATCGAGAACCTCTACATGTCGACGCGACGAGAAACGTGTAGACATTCTGAATGAGCATAAACAATTCAACGGCTCATGTGCAACTGTCCACTGCTGATTTACCCACAAGATTTAGTGAGTGGCACATGCATGGCACAAACTCAGCATACGGAGATTTTGACTTGATGTGGCTCTTTACGCCGTTGTATTTCCCTGTCATATTGCTTGCGTTATCATAAGACTGTCCTCTGCAGTCTCCAATTCGAATGCCATGCGTCTCCAGAAAGTTGAGGACCACGTCGGCGATTCCTTTCCCTGTATGTGTGTTCATAAGTATGAACTGTAGAAATCGCTCGACGGACCCAGACTCAACCACATATCGGACGGTGAAGCACAGTTGATCGGTGTGGGAAACATCAGGCGTAGAGTCGACAGATAGAGAGTAGTATTTTGACTGCTGGATTTCTCGGATAATCGTCTGAAGTACTTTATCGGACATCAACAGTATGGGTTCCTCGCAAATTTATATGCGCAGCTAGAAAACTGTCATACTTACTTAAAAGTTCCAAAATTCCGTAATAGTTGCCGTTGTTTGGTGAACCGAAACGGGAGTCGTATCCACGAATTGCTAGTCCTCGTGACGTGATATACTTGATAACGTCGACACAGCGCCACAAAACTTCCTGCCAGTAGTTGCTGGTTCACCAGTTTCGAATCAACACGGCCGGAGACAGACTTTCTAACCAACAAATATCTCATCGACTCCATATGTTGCTCACATTTTCCGTGTGCTTCGACCGATTGTCTACCATGCTTCCAGTCGTTGAACCCGATTGTGAACTTGCTATCCGCCCTCGACATTAATTTACAGACAAAACAGTAAACACAGCCTGTGAACTCAGAATAGCACAGCCATGACACCTCAATCCTCTCATTCGTCAGGCTATGTTTCTTAATAAATAATGTCTTCGTACATCGGCGTGTTGTACCACTTTCAGTAGTTGAAGAGTTACTGAAGTCGCTGTCATAATTTCGGCAATCTGATGTTCCCCGTTCTATCCAGAACTCTCTAAAGTCATCGGTTAGCACTTGTGGCCACAAACCAATGTCATTAATTGCATGTCCTGAAGCTGGTGGGCCTGCTGAACGCACTGACGTAGACGGGTCTTCTGAAGACGCAGCTACTGATGTAGCGGAGGCAACTGGTGGGCCTGCTGAAGGGGTTGACGTAGACGAGTCTCCTGAAAATGCAGCTGCTGAAGTAGTGGAAATAACTACTGGGCTTGCTGAACGCACTGACGTAGACGCGTCTTCTGAAAACGCGGCTGCTGAAGTAGCGGAGGCAGCTGGTGGGCCTGCTGAAGGGGCTGACTTAGTTGCTGATGATTTAATCCAATTAGTCAGTTTCGGCACCGTCGCAAGAAACTTTTCTCTGCGCTTCTTATCCTTACGATTTTCACTACCGGATTTATATTTCCTCCTTCGATCCCGGTCACGGCTCGTTTCCATGTTGTACATATTACAATGCCAACAATAAGAACATAAATAATGAGTCTGCAACAGAAACAACAAGAAGTTAGTAACAACATTAGAAATGAGTAACACTAACAAGAACAACAAATTAAACACCATCAAAGCGGATATTAGAATGCAGGGGCGGAGCTAGCTAGGGGCAGGCGGGGCAGTGCCCCGGGGCCCGGGCCTTTGGGGGTGGGGGCCGGGTCGTTTCAACAAGATAAGAAGTTATTTGAGAGAGCAACAAAGCTAGTAAATAAATATAAAAATGATATTTCCTCTGGATTTCCAAGTCAATTACTCTCTTTTCGAATGTGCTTCAAAACAGACATTGAAAAAATGACGACACTCCATGAGCTATATTAATTTTTAATTAAAGACAACAGTACTTTGTGCTCAAGTTTTCCCAAAGTTGTGACTGTCATAACATTGTTCCTCACAATTCCTGTGACAGTTTCAAGTGCAGAGAGATCGTTTTCAAAACTTAAACTAATAAAGAACTATCTTCGAAATTCTATGAATGAAAAAAGATTAAGTGGACTCTCAATTATATCAATTGAAAACAAGAAAGCTAGAAATATTAACTTGGAGGATTTAATTAAGGAATTTGCTGAAAGAAAGGCAAGAAAAGTCAAGTTCTGAAGTTGTCGTAAGTAAACTTTTATTTCACGGTATCCTTTTTAAAGCTCAATATTTTGTATAATGTTTGCCTTCTATGCCTCCATGCGTACAAGTAGTATCATAATTCTTAAATATACGCTAAATAAATAATGCAAAGAAAAGCAATATAAATGTATAATAAAAATTTTGTTAGGGGGCCCGTAAATAAGTTTTTCCCCGGGGCCCGTGACACTCTTGCTCCGTTCCTATTAGAATGCCTGATGCCATGCCGTCTGCCGGAAAAAGTAAAACTCTTCGCAGATGCCAAATACGTGGTTTAATTTTTTTCAATTGAAATTTGCGGGGCCCATCCGTCGCGGGGCCTTGGACATTTGCCCGGTGCGCCACCCCCTAAATGCGGCCCTGCCATCAACGACCACCCTCTGTTTCCTACCTCGCAACCCCTCCTCTATCTAATTTACTACACCCCTGATTCCATGAGCCTTAGTTTTTTCAACGAGTCTTTTGTGCGGTACGGTGTCAAACGCTTTTTGAAAATCTAAATACACTACATCTACTGCCCGATGACTATCGTAAACTTCAACCACGCTTTGAAAAAAATTCTAAAAGATTAATTAAGCAATACTTGTTTCGCCTAAAACCGTGCTGCGTATTTCTAATCAAGTTATGCAATTCCAAGTGTTTTACTATACAATCCCTAATTACTAATTCCAGTAGCTTACCTACAACAGACGTTAAACTGATTGGTCTATAATTTCCCGCCGCACCTTTATCGCCTTTCTTAAAAATAGGTGTTACATTTGCTAACTTGAAATTGTCTGGTACGCACCCCTCAGAAATAGACGCATTAAAATTCTTTGTTAGCGGCACAACACTGCTTTCTTTTAATTCTTTTAGTTGTATGGGATATACGAAATCCGGCCCCAGTGATTTACGCATTTTCATATTTTCATTTTATTAATATAGCGCATTACCTCCCTTTCACTAACCACAATATTA
This sequence comes from Bathynomus jamesi, assembly GCA_023014485.1. Classification (NCBI taxonomy): domain Eukaryota; kingdom Metazoa; phylum Arthropoda; class Malacostraca; order Isopoda; family Cirolanidae; genus Bathynomus; species Bathynomus jamesi. The sequence continues at coordinate 193,973 of JAJOZX010002678.1, read as the reverse complement.
TCTAAAGTATTACTATTGTCAAAAGGTATTATGTCTATGACCGTAGGGATATTCGTTACATCTTCTATTGTAAAAAATGCCGTAAAAAAATTGTTTAGCAGAGTAGCCATTTGCTTGTTTTCAGAAACTAGCTCTCCATCAGAATTTTTCAACGGCCCCAAGACACTCTTTACTGGATTCCTATTACTGACGTATTGAAAGAATCGCTTGGGGGTTTTCTTTGCCGTCACGAGCTATGGAGATTTCCAAATCGCGCTTGGACTTTTTTATTACGCTTTTCGCTTCATAGTCAGGTGGCTTAGCGAAAAAATCGTTACAAGAGTGACAAAAGTACCAAATTTTTACAGTTTGTATGGGTATATGGATGACAAAAATCCCATGCTCCAAAAAATCTGTCCATATTAAGGGTGTAAAATCCAAGATGGCCGGCCACCGTGGACCCGTCAAAATCTGTAAATAGTCTTATTTTAACCACTAGACCAGATAAAAACATGAATGAAAGGTCTTTTTATAGTTTTTCTGGTACAAGGAATCCAAATCATTATTTTTTAAATAAATTTTGAAGAAAAAAAGATTTTTTATTTTTTCAATTTAATTTTATATTTTTTTATTTTTTGTGACCTATAGATCATTCAGGCATTATCTATAAAATTGGTTGTAAACAATGCATTTGATCTTGTTGAATTCGTTCAAAACGGATTTAGACAAGAAGGTCAAAGTGCTAAAATTGGTAGTTTCCCTTACAAATTTGTATGCTCCTCCCACAATTTTTATTTCTATATTTATTATACAGGGTGTCCCATAAGTCCGGCATCATAGGAAAAATAATAAAAAAAGGCAAAACAAAAGCTTTTATTTACAGAACGTGCTCAATATGTCCACCATTGTTTTCAATACACAAATTCAGACGTGATACCCAGTCAGCAAGCACACGGTGAATGATGTCAGGAGTAATGGTGTTACATGCCCCAATAATGCGCTGCTGCAAATGTTCAACACTCCTAATTTTCTCTGCGTATACCAGCGCTTTCAAGTGGCCCCAGAGATAAAAATCTAGTGGCGTGAGATCCGGGCTTCTAGCTGGCCATTCCACAGGCCCTCGACGTCCTATCCAATGACTAGGGAATTGTTGGTACAGGTATTTCCTTACTTGGGTGCTGTAATGTGCAGGAACGCCGTCTTGCTGGAACCGTGTTGGGAAATTTCCTTCTTCGTTCAAGACACTGGGAAATGCTTCTTCCTTGAGCATAAGTAGGTAGGTGCCTCCAGTGACATGTTCATCGAAAATGATGCGATCCTTCCAAATGCCACACCATACCATCACCCGAGATGCACCGTGTTCCTTTGAAGAGGTATACCAGTGAGGGTTGTTTTGAGACCAGTAGCGGGTGTTCTGTCGATTTACCTCACCATTTCCATAAAAAACAGCTTCGTCACTGAACAGAATGGTGGACGGGAAATTGGCATCCCGAGCATATGAATTATGGTTTGTAGAAATAGAAAAATATGAATTTCTCCTATGATGCTGGACTTATGGGACACCCTGTATACTGAGTTACATTGTGTACATCCGATCAAATACGCACAACCAACCACATTATCCAGGCTATTCTTTATTAGGCGTGATTTAACAGTATTATTATACTTAAAGACTACATTGATGCCAATTGCTTTAAGTAAAGTCGGAAGATATTGAAAATTAACATGGTAAGGTAGGCTAAGTATATTTTTACGCTCAAATTCCTTTGCAGTTACATTATTATAATACTGTACCTATTCTTGGCTTTCCTAAGGCAGTTATCTAAAAATGAAATAGGATAACATAATTTAGTACCAATATTCACGATATTGTATAACTCGGAATCTAAAAATTCAGGACTGACAACTCTCAATGCTCTAAGAAACATAGCAGAGAAAATAGAAGATTTAATCGAGGGATGATGGTCAGAATAAAAATGCACATAAGAGTTATTATTAGTAGGCTTACGATAAACTTCAAATTTGAACTGATTAGAGCCTCTCCGAATTTTTAGATCTAAGAAAGATGAGCTTCCATCTTTTTTCACCCATGAACTTAATAGATGGGACTAAATTGTTGAGCCTACCAAGAAATAAGTCAACATCCAAATTATTAGGCCAAAGGCATAAAATATCATCTATATACCTGTACCAAACAAGGTTAAAATTAACAATCGTAGGCAAAATTCTGCTTTCAAAAAATTCCATATATAAGTTAGCTAATACAGGTGAGAGTGGATTTCCCATCGCCAATCCAAATGACATAGCATAAAACTTATTTTCAAACCGCTGTATATATTTTGGGCATCTCACCTTCTCCCTTCATTCCCTGATGAGGTATACTTCTGAATACACGAAAGGCCTTGGAATCATTTTTCTTTTTCCTTGTGGGTTCGCATCATTCATTCATTTGACGTGTTTAATTGTGAAGTTCATCCCATATATATATATATATATATATATATATATATATATATATATATATATATATATATATATATATACACTGCAAGTAGGAGCAGACTTCTACAACAACCCTGGGCAATAATAACTTTTATCAAGACAAAATGGCAGAATCAGAATCAGATACCAACAAAACTTTCCAGAATTATATTGGGGATCAGAAATTCAACAATTTCCAAGAGTTTGGAGCAGTTCAAAGCATTTCAGAAGGTAAGCTTGCTGCATTTTTCTCCAGCATTTTCTTAATGTAATTATTTACACTATATACATGCACAAGTAATTGAAGATTTTTATTTCAGAGTACATTCGGACCAGGCTGCTAAATCAACACTGCATTTTGGCTATCATGATAATTTGGTTATTTTTCTGCGTGTCAAAATATCAGGCAAATTTCGGAAGATTGGTGAAAATAGTTGAATTACAGAGCAATCACCACGTGATACATCTGAACCACACACAGAATCAAACCTGCACTCCAGGCACCCATCTACCATTCATATTTTCTGCTGAAAAAAAATGTTTTAGCTACTTTTTAGCATATATAACACATTCATATGTGAGTATTTATTTACTAAAAATTATCTTTAAGCCTCTAGTCTAGAGATGCTATGATTGGGCTTCCTCAAAGCAAGGTGTGTGAACCCCTTGCTCAATAAAATATCCCTGTTATTTCACCAAGCTTCCAAAATTCATTTGCATTTTCTTCATAGTTGAATCACCCATTGAAGTCATCAGGAAAACCCCTATATTTCAACAAAATATCAAAATATCCAACATATTTCGGAACTTTGCCATAACTTGGACTCTTTGGGTATTTTGACAAAGGTAGAGCCCCAAATGTATTGAATTAGTGGGGTCCAAGTGTAATTATAATTGGCAATTTACATTTTCCGATAAGTTTTGATTGTACTGGTTTTTTTTATTTTTCAATTTACTTATCTTCAATGTTGTTAAAGATATTAGTCATGATTTAGGAAAATATTTTGTAATCTCTGTCCATAATTCACTCTCGTAGGTTTTAGGGATTACTAACGTAGGACCGTATCTTTTTCCAGGAAACTGGCAGTGTGTTCAGGATTAAGTTATCCTCTTCTGTTGCTGAGGAGAACAAGAGAAAGAAAACCCCTATCCCAGAGTGCTTCAAATATGGGTCCATTTCCTATTGTTGTGTACACTATGGGCAGCCTAAGAGCAAGAGTCAGGGAAAACAGCATCTCAGGCTATAATCACTGTACAGTGAAAATAGCATCTCCAGATATAATCACCATACAGTGAAAATAACATCATCCAAAGAAATATGCTGTAGCTATTTAGCCATTACTGGTTAGATAGCCTTCCAAGTTATTTGACCAGCACTGGCTAAATAGTTTCTCAGGCTATTTAGCCAGCAGTCCTGTGCACATATAGACTGTTTTTGTGAGCTTTGTATTGGTTTTAAAAATTTGCTATAATCTTCATCTACATTTACGTTAATAATAAAATAATAAATAAAATTTCTTAATTTTAAATTTGCTAACAATTTGTTTTAAGTTTTGAAGTGCCACAATAATTGAATGCCCGGTTAGGTTAACTGAATGCCTAGGTAGATTGATGATTGGTTAGGTACAGTATATCAAAGTAGTTAAAAAATAGCTATAATTAACACACGTTTTTGGTAAATGTTGCTTAAAATTAATCAAAACCTATGTGAAAATTATTGACTGCCTAGTTAGGTCAATTGTACGCCCTTGATGATTGGTTAGATTAAGTCGAAATATTTTCGTTTAAACTAATGAAAATATCATGACAACCTAACCATTCATCAAGGGCGTACAATTAACCTAACTGGACATTCAATTAACCTAACTGAGCATTCAATTAACTTAACCGGCATTCAATTATTACGGCACTTCAAAACCTAAAACGAATTAACAAATTTAAAATTAAGAAATTTGGATATCATCGCTTTTACGGTCCTAAATTGATGTTTGCAAATTCAAGTACTTTTTATGGTCCTAAATTAATGTTTGCAAATTCAGGTACCTTTTATGGTCTAAAATTATCTAACCTATAAGTCCTATATAACATATTTTCTCAGATTGCAGTTGTTTAAATTTAGTAATTTTTGAGCAAGTTGTCAAGATGGAGACACTTTTTAAATTAATATTACAAATAGCCTTGATGGGCATTTGCTGCACTTTTCCCAGTTTTCTATAAGATAAGGAGTCGCGGTACTTTTCCGTTATACCCCAACAAATTGACGATTGGTTAGGTTTAGTCATGATATTTTCGTTAAAGCTAACGAAAATATTATATGACTTAACCTGACCAATCATCTCTCTCTCTCTCTCTCTCTCTCTCTCTCTCTCTCTCTATATATATATATATATATATATATATATATATATATATATACAGTATATATATAAAATTTGGTTCTACATAATTTAGAACCATCACATTATTAGTTAGAATTTAGGGCTGTAAAAGCGAGGATATCCAGAAATTTTATTTATTATTTTATTATTAACGTAAATGTAGATGAAAATTATAGCAAATTTTTAAAAACAATACAAAGCTCAGAAAAACCGTCTATATGTGCATAAGACTGCTGGCTAAATAGCCTGGGAGACTATTTAGCCAGTGCTGGTCAAATAACCTTATCTGACTAGCAGTGGTGGGCACCGTTAACCAGAAAGTTAACTTCGTTAACCGTTAATCCGTTAAACATGTAACGGAAGTTACCGATAAACCGTTAACGTTAACTTTTATTATACAAAAAATGAAAAACACTATATATATAATTTAATTTTCCCTCTTCTTCTCGTTCTCCATTTTGTCCATGAGATGCATGTTGCCCTTCATGAAAATTAGCATATCAAAGTTTTCATCAGAAAGGGATGATCTCTTGGCCCTCAGGATGTCCTTGCCCATAGAGAACAAAGTGACATGAGAATTGAAATCTTACCTGATCAGTTTTATGGTTCTTGAAATGTATCAAGGAGACTACTAATAAGGTACTCACAGACATATTATAAATATACATGACTTACTTGACAACGATTATTTTTAAATATTCACTAGCACAAACATGTTGCGCAAGAGACAGACTGCAAATGAAACGAATGTAGTTATTTGTTGTAATTGTTACATATATATTATTGAAAGTGCCTTAAAATGCTCGTGATATTTCTTGAAAGAAGTTGAAACCTTCAACTCAAATGGCAAATCTTTCCGCCTGATTTTACAGTCGACCATGTTTTGCTCAAACCAATGCCATAAATAACTACCATATTTGGTAAGACACAAATTGTGGCGACGGAAACAAATATATCGCCTGATTTTGCACTGCGGAAATGGAAATTCGTTCATCACTATTAACAGTGGCGGATTAATTGCGCACCTGCTCAGCACTGAAAATAATAGAAACTTTTAAACGTTTATTTATGAATTTTTTGGGTTAACGGACTTGAGTTAACGGAAGTTAAATGTAACGGAAGTTAATTAGTCCGATAATGATTTTCAAAGTTAACTTAAAAGTTAAATCGTTAACGAAAAAGTTAACTTCGTTAATTAACGATTATCGGATTAACGGTTTGTGCCCAGCTTTGCTGATTAGTAATGACTAAATAGCCTCAACAAAAATAATAATGGGTATGTCTTTTCCTCAATCCAATATCTATCCACTAATGATAACATTTCTCAGGTATTTGCTTCTGTAAGATTATTTGTTCAACATTTCTAGAAGTCTCTAATGCCCCTGCTTGTAGGGCATCAGTGACCTCAAATCACTATGCTATGCCAGTATCATCTCATCCATGGGTACTGCATTCATGTTGAATGTGAATATGCCAGTTGGTGCATTCCATGACAAATAATGCAGTGGTGTAAACAAACAAACAAACACTTTATTTCAGATTCAACAGGTACAAACATTATACAAGAGGTCCATAGAAGATTAAGAGATAGTTGTCTGAAGCACTGACTAAGTAGGCCAGTGAATCACTGTGTATAATGAACATACAATTGCCTACGCCAATGCTTCCAGATTTCAGATTTATAAAATATATCGGAGACCAGTCCACTAACCATGGCTTCTATTACACTGGTATGCATATGAAATTTTTTTGTCTGCTGTGAGGGTTTTTTCAACTCATATTATATAATTCGACCATGCTGAATTCGAAAATGACATTGGTTTTCCTCCATCAAGTCAGGTTTTTTCTCTATTGGCCATTTATTATAAGTCCAATTTTATCCCCAAATTTATTGATTTTTTTAGCTTAAACACTGTAGATACGAGTAATATTATAAGAACACTCGTGAAAAATGAAAACATTGTGTGAATAAATACTTTTATTCATACAATGAATATGGAAAAAAGTTTATTGAGGAAGGAATGAAGTTTTTTTGGCTTTCCGTCTGTGTTTTTCTTCGGGCACGTCTCGCTTCAAACACCAGCAATAGTCCGCCAGCATATTGATATCCCAGTTTCCCTGGTACCTCTCTTCCATTATTTTGATATCTTTGTGAAATCGTTCACCCTGTTCCTCACTATAATCCCCGCAATTTTCAGGAAAATAGTCCAAGTGGGACCACAAAAAGTGCATTTTTATGGACATGCGAGACCCATGAGCTTTGAAAGCTTCCATCAAGTTTTCGACAACGGACTCGTATTCTGGACTTCTACGCTTGCCAAGAAAATCAGTGACAACTGATTTGAATGCCTGCCAGGCATTCTTCTCAGTTGGAGTCATTGCGTTTTCGAACTGAGTATCCTTGATCAAAGTTCGAATTTGAGGACCATCAAAAACCCCAGCATTTAGTTTAGCATCAGATATATGAGGAAATTTACTCTCGAGATATCGGAATGCTGAACCCTCCTTATTCATTGATTTGATGACTTTTCATCAAGCCCAGCTTAATATGAAGTGGTGGGAGCAAAATTTTTGTTGGTGGTACAAGGGGCGCTGAAACGACATTATGCGACCCAGGTTCAAAATTCTCTCTGGATGCCCATTCACGCTGTGCATAGTGCTTCTCATCCGCTCGGCTATCCCATTTGCAGAGGAAACATGGGTATTTCGTGTATCCCCCTTGCATTCCCAATACAAATGCCACAATCTGAAAAAAATTGAAAATATTTAAAGAATTTAGAGAATTTGTTCTATCAGATAAAAAAATCTATGCATTGGACTGTATCACTTCTGTGGGGAAGTTAAGTGTTCTTATACGCTCTCAAATAACCTTTGGAAAACAACATAGTCAATAGCAATAGTTTACTTATGATATTAGTATTACCTTCAAATCTCCACAGATCCTCCAGTTATGTTGGTCGTATACGAGAGCATCCAGTAAAATTTTCATGTTATCGTAGCTCTCAGTAAGTTGTACGGAATGTGCTACAGGGACTGATGCAACCCTATTCCCAATGTTGAGAAGTACTGCTTTCAAACTTCGTTTAGACGAGTCTATAAATAGCCTCCATTCTGATGCGTTATATGGCAGGCCCAAGGATTCGATTAGCCCCTCAACATTGCAGCAGTACACTAAGGAAGAGGTATTTTCGTGCACTGCAAAAAACTTGCGGGATTCTTCCTCTCGTTTCCTATACCAGGAGAATGTTGTTCCCGGAGCCAGCAAGTTGTCCTCGAAGTCGTGAGCCCAAGATCTCGGCAGCTAATTTGGAAAGTCCTAAATTCCTGGTAAGATCATTAAGTTTGGCCTGGTTGAGAGGCCTCGGCTCATTTGAAGCGGTATTTTGAGGTATATACGACTGGGACTGGTCATTGGCATTGGTCATTGATTCATCATCAGAATCATCGAAGTCCAGGGTTTGAGGTGGGTCGGGTATTGGAATTCCAGGACCATGGGGTACAGGTCTCATAGCAGAAGGAATGTCAGGGTATACAACAATGTGTTTATTCTTCTTGTTAACTCCTGAAAATAGAAACACAGAAACATGGATATAAAACTTGCATATGAAATAGAAGAAGCATTCAGACAGTGGCGGCTCGTGAGGGCAGTGGCGGTCCTAGCTTACATGACGCCCTGGGCGAACCTCACCTTCAGCGCCCCCCCCCCTGTTCGCCAACACACACACATTCGAATCCCCCCAAAATAAGGACAGACATAACTCTTTCACAAAATAACTTTTTATTGGACTAATTGTTGGAACTTCAGAACCAAAACAAAGACTCAAATTTCTGAATTTTACAAATCCTTCATCACGTAAATAGAATAACTCACTTAAGAGAATGTAATTATGATACTATGAACAGGAAAAATACAAATTAAATTGCACAACTGCCATAAATAAACTAGAGAATCAAATTTTTAAATTGTACAAATGCTCTATCACATAAATAGAATAAGACACTTAAGAGAGGGTAATTATTATGCTACACTTTGAACAAGAAACAAAATAAATTGCACCACAGCACAACTGCCATCTAAAGCCTGACTCTTCTTACCTTCCTTGATGCAAAGTCATGAATTAAATCATCATATGAAATCTGCTCAGCAATTGTATGATTTATACTGATGATGGCCAGACCGGTAAGGCGTTCCTGTGACATAGTTGACCTCAGGTAGGATTTGATGAGCTTCAGCTTTGAAAAGCTCCTCTCTGCTTCAGCAACAGTGACTGGAAGAGTAAGACCAATTCTGAAAGCAGTCCACAAATTTGGATATATTTCAGAGAGCTCCCTTTCATGGATAAATGTCAGCAGTTCAAGCAAGGATATGGTCTTTGATGGCAAGTCAGGCAAGTTCTTCAGCTCCTGTGCAAGCTCTCTGCCATCCAAGTCAGATTGTCCCTTAAAGTGTAGTGTAGTACTAAGGTTCACACATTGTTCTGTCAGCTCCTCAAATGTGAGATTTTGGAAATGTGTCAGCACTCCAAACTTCTCTCCCACAATTTCCAACGTGGAAAATCTTTCCTGAATGGCTGATGTTGCAGCATCAACCACTGCATTGAAAAATGTCACCTCCAGCTTCTTCAAAGCATCAATCAAGGGCTCATCAGATGCTTCATAGGAGAAGTGCCGCTTTGTGGACCTCAGCCGTTTTGGTTTTAACACAGCCTCCACATTCATTTGTTCACAGATATCTGTGGCTGCATTTGTGCAGCCACAAAACCTGTTGCCCTGTAATTGCGGAGACCTCTCTCTGTTTTTTTTAGGAGATTTACTGCAACATCAACGTGCATGCTAGGAGACTGCATCTGCTTGCTCACATGCTGAATTTGGCACAACAGGTCATGCCACACCACTGAACAAATGGCGAAGCGGTATGACCCAACCTCCTCTGACAGAGATTGAGCCTCGACCTTTATTACAGAGTCTTTGGTGTGGTCCCTCACCTCGATCAGTGCATCTCTCACTGCAGCTGCCTGATATCTCAGGGGCTCCACACTCTTGATCTTGCTTTCCCACCTTGTATCAGACCACATCTTCAATGTGATGTTCACATGTTTTTTCAAAATGGCCCATCGTTGTGTGGAGGCTGAAAACAAGTTGTAAAGCTTCTGCAAGATGCCAAAGTAACTTGTGGCATCAATAGATCCCTTAGCAGCATCGGCCACAAGCAAATTCAGAGAATGAGCCCCACATGGAACAAACAGAGCTCTGGGATTAATTTCTAGGAGCCTGGATTGAACACCCTTGTTTTTTCCCCTCATGTTGGCCCCGTTGTCGTATGATTGTCCTCTACAGTCCATGAAAAGAACTTTTAGCTCCTCCAGTCTCTTCAGAATCAGAGATGCCAAATGCACTCCAGTGACACAACCCGAATCACAACTGACAACTGTTCAGTGTGGCTGATATCTGGAGTGCAATCTAGAATTATTGAAAAAAACTTTGATTGTTTGATGTCGCTCACCATTGCTGAAATGGTCTTGCTGCTCGACAAATCAATGAGTTCGTTTTGTATGTGGTGGCCGAGGTAGCTGGTGTGACTGGAGGTCCCTTTTTGGACACGGTTAATGTGCTCTTGCATTATAGGATCAAATTGTGCCATCAGTTCAACTTCTTTCAGAAAATTGCCATTTGATGGTGAGAACAATTTTTCTGTATGTCCCCTTAGTGCCAAATTCCTAACTGCCAGAGAATGCACAATAGCAGTGAGACGTGTCAGCACCGCTCTCCATCTCAACTTCTCAGCCTCCAGAAGTGCCATCTCCTGCTTGTCAATGGTCTCCCCCTTTCTCATCCTCACTGCCAGTTCTTTCCAGATTTTCATAGAATTTAGGTGTTCTGAACTGTTGTCATGTGATGTGAGCAATGAGCTTGCATGCTTCCAGTCCGAGAGTCCCAAACTTGTTAAATTTATTTTCCTCTTGGAAAATAATGTACAACAGAAACAGAAAAGGCTGTTGTTTTTTAAGGAATAGACCAACCAACTTCTGGTTATATTTTCCCCACTAACCAATGACTTCCTGAAGTATTGATGGTGGAAACTTCTTCCGTCACTGTCGTTCTAGGGAATACAAAGTCAGATGGTACTTGACTTGGTCCCCTGGAAACCAGTTGTGTCCGAATTCTCTCAGTCAGAACTGAAGGCCAGTTAGCAGGGTCGGTAGACAGAGACTCATCCTCAGGAGGCGATTCTGCTCCAGGCCTTTCTAATAGAAAGAACAAGAGCATTACTCATTAGTATACACACCTAAGTTAGATAACACATTATTCACAGCACTTTGTTATGGTGGTGGTGTTATGGAATTATGGTGGTGAAACACCACACATACCCAGTAACCCAGACCCAGTGATAATAACATTATAATTTATAACTGTTTGCAAAATGCTTTGCAGGGATGCACACACATACACATACACACGCACGCACACACTCACAGACATATGTGCACACAAACTCACCTGAAGAGTCCTGCCGGGGAGAAGTAGAAGCAAATGGGTCTTCATCCTCAGGATCAGACTGCATTTGTGGAGACATATGTGAGGCTGAGGAGGTAGATGGCTCCTCAGCCTCAATAATGGCAGAAGTAGACGGCTTCTCATCCTGGCTAGTGGCAGAGGGTGTTCCAAAATATTTCAAAAGTGCCCCTGCAAATAGTAAAATAGAACATAACAGACCAATGCATGAATAGGCTAGTACAATTAATTTAACATGTTATTAAGCACAATTTATTAAACTTTTAGAATAGGAAACAAATGAATAATACAACCTCCTTGGTTAATGGCTAATTATATACATAATAGTACACTTCAAATGACTCAGAAAGCTATATCACAAAATAGCAGTGAAGAGTAGATGACATAGCTCTATACCTTTATCTTTTGCTCGTTTCTCCTCTTCTTCTTTCCTCTTTTTTCTAAACTGAGCACCTGATAGCTTTGACCTCTTCTTATCCATTTGCGGTTATTTGACAGACCTTAGTGGCTTAGTGTGAAGATTCGTTCTGTAATAAATAATATACATTTCACTATTTAACCAAACCCAGAAAAATAACATTACATATGTTAAAGTATGGGCCTTTATTCCCAATAATATTAATCTGGAAGCATTTTGCATTGTTTAGGTCTTTTATGGGAAGGTTTATGGAAAATGCAATAGATGGTTTTTTATTAATAAAAATATATTTATTGATCTTTTATTATTTATTTTATTTTATTTTTTATTTTTATTTATTTCTTTATTTATTTATTCTTATTTTTATTTTTTTTGCAGGCGCTCATGCCGCCCCTCCACAAATGCCGCCCTGTGCGGCTGCCCATATTGCCCATATGAGGAACCGCCACTGCGTGAGGGAAGGCTGCGGTCTGTAAGATATGAAATAGGTCGATGGAGTCTGTATATTTTCTTTCTTTTTCATTCATATTGTCCCTTCGGGGACAATATGAATGAAAAAGAAAGAAAATATACAATCATTGTATATGTAAATGTAACTTGTATAACAATATGTATGTGTAAATGTATTTTCTATAACAATATGTATATGTAAATGTATGATTACCATTATGGTGAATATTATGCTATATATGGTGAATATTACATTATGGTGAATATTATGTCAAGTTTCATACGAGGATTTCAAAATATTTAAGAAAAATAAATTTATAAGCCCACCTTGGAGGTTTGTCATGCAGAAATAGCAATCTGTCACGTGATCCTTTCCTTCTCTCCAAATCATGGGAATTCCAAAAGGCAAAGATTTCGCTCTGCCTTTGCTCCATCTTCTCAAATTTTCAATGCACGTCTTGCAGCACATATGAGGGGCGAAATTTTTGTCCTGGTCCCCTAGCTTAATTCCAAAGTATGCTCTATACATTGTCTTCACAAATTTAGTGATTTGGGACTGGTTATTTGGCATGGTAACCGTCCCACATATGTAGCAGAATCTATTGGGATCATTTTTACACGCTCTATTCATTATGAAATATTTTATCTATATTCCTGAAAAGTAAAAAAGATATTATACAAGTGAAACAAGTGATGATAGATGTTACTGTTCCAATTCCGCTTTGACAAAATCACGAAAAATTCTATTTTACTTATGAGGCCATAGCCGGATAACCTGAGCTGATTGAGAAAAACGGATTGCAGATTCGAAATCAGCAGGAAAACCTCTATAAGAATCACTTACAAAACCCTTGACAGCAAAATTGATGCATACCAGTGTTATTGACTGACTCACCAAGCCTAGTGATAAATCTAAATATAAAGTTGCGAATGACACTAGCACAGTTAGGCATCTTAGTGACTACAAACAGCATACTGATACTAGAAGGAGCACCATCTACAAATCTTGGAGTCCTTAATAAACTTCTAAAAATATTACTATTACTGTATGCACCATATAATTTCCTCAAATTATACATCCTGTAAATCCACCACAAATGAGCTGTATACATTGGAGTACAAAACGTTTTGAACAAAATCAACTTAACATCTAATGTACACATATGAAAATTTCTAACGAAAGTATTTCCCTGAGCATATAATTGTCTACATTGCCTCAGAATCTCACAGTCATCTGAAAGACTATCGGTTAGTATGTGGCCAAAATACTTAGTCTGGGTTACTTCTGACAGCACCCTGCCATTCAATTGAAATTCAGGAAATTTTATACAGTATACTTGTAGGCCTTGGTCCTCATAATCGTAACATGACTTTTATCAGGATTATATTTTATGTCGTTATCCTTCCCATACCTTTCACACACCTTCAAAAGTGTGCTGAGCCCTTTTACAGATGGAGAAATAAGAACTAGATCATCTGCATACATCAGATGATTAACGATCATTGTACCAATATAGCAGCCTATTTTATAGGTGTTCAGCACAACAGATAGATTATCCATATAAACATTGAATAAGTAGGGGAATACTGTAGTATCCCTCCCTACCTGACACCATTGGTCACAGAGAATGGCTCTGAATTAACCCCACCCCATCTTACAATCTTTGTGTGGTGATTATACCAGAATATTAATATACGGACCAAGTAACCGGGTACATTACGATTAACAAGTTTCATGAATAATTTATCATGATTAACACGATCAAATGCTTTAGAGGCATCCAGGAAACACAAAAATACATTAGCATCTAGAGTTTGGTATTTACAGACCATTTCCTTTAAGGCATACACACACATATCAGTACTGTGTTTCTTTTTTAAACAAAATTGATTATCACTTGTATACAGGTAACATTCAAGTCTATTAATGAGTATATATTCAAACACCTTAGACATAATACTGGCCAAGGCTATTGGCCTATAGTTATCTTTACTGTTGATTTTACCCTTTTTATCTTTAGTACTGGCACCAAAACAACGGATAACATTGTATCCGGCAAAACACCACGTATGAGTAAACCTGTCAAGCACAAAGCTAACAGAGACACTAATTTCTCACTACTAAATTTCAGATGCTCAGCAGATATACCATCAATACCACATGATTTGTTACAATCTAAACATTTGATGGCCTGTTTAGTCTCAAATACACTAACTCTTATATCTGGACTATAGGTAGCATTACAATTAACATTATTGTTCTTATGTACAGAGTTAAATAACTCACTGTAGTGTTCCTTCCATAATTTGACTATATTCTCAGTCCCAGTTACATTTTCAATATTAGCAGGAGAGACATTGCACTATTATTCATTGTTTTTAATTCGTCCCAAAAGTTTCTTGGATTCTTACTGGCAAGCTTTCTAGCCAGAGCATCCCTGCTTAACTCATCCTCATGATTTTTTATATACCTTAATGCATACTTGAACGTGGCATTAGCCCTCTGTTTTTGTTGTAATACAGGGCCTTGCCTTGGTTCCCTTGTTCACACCACATTAAAAAAGCATCATCTCTGGATGCATTATGAAGTTCAGCCACAGAATCGCTCCAGCAGGTCTACATGTATAATTTTTTCTTCTAAAGGTATTTAAGTCTAGGTTAGCATTATTGAGAGAGAAGACAATTTCATACATGTTTTTAAATGCCAAAATATGTGTTTGAATTCTACAATTTACAGCCTTACAAGCTAGAGCATCATTACGGTTACATATATTACTTGGGGCATGTGGTCAGAATTAGCATAGGAGTACAAAACTGCTATATTCAGAACTGCCTGATTTGCATCAGGTGTACAAATACAATGATCCAACCATGAGGTGGTGTGCCAACTATCACTAACATAAGTAAAGCTGTAACGGTCTATTATAGACCTTACATAGATACTTAATTAAATGCCGAGGTCACCAGCGCCCAAATACTGGATTGGCATCTGGCACTAAGGCGCAAAAATAATTTTTTTTTTTAATAAAGTCAAAAAAAAAAAAAAAAGGATTATAAAATTGTCAATATGAATTTTTGTATTTTATTGACAAAACAATTGAATAGGCTATGTGCAACAATTATTGATAAATGCAAAAAGGACAACTAGGGTTGAGCGACTTCAGCTTGTGAATATATATATAAATGAGATGTTAAATAATTGTACCAGTTAGCTAATATATAATACAATCTGTAACTAATAGCCACATTGACACCCTCGTCTGCAAAGAGACATACAAGAATACTGTAAGTGAGGATATTAAAAAAAAAATTTAAAAAATGATAAATAATAAAAATTATAAAAATTGATAATTAAAATATAAGAATTATATACTACATAGGCCTAGTAACTTGTGGATGATAAAAACTTAATCCTCATTATGGAATTGTGCTAAGTTTAACAGGGAAACTATCTAAGAAAGTATGTAGGCCACAAATGATTAGTAGGCATTCTGTTAAAAAAAACATGAAAACATAATAGGCCTATAAAGTAAAGTATACTAAGAAAATTAATGAGCAGGCCTAGGCCTCTTCAATATAGTAGGCTGAGGTTAGTTATCTAAAACAAAGGCTACGGTAGGCCTCAGCTTGGCTAGAGTAAATTACAGATGGACTTTCCACCAATAGGCCTAGCTTATAGCTACAGTACTAATCAAAAACAGTACAAAGCTTGCTAATGTCTTATTATTTATTACTATTTACTTTTAGAATCTAGCATAAGTACCTTAAGGCAGCACTAGGAAATTCTATATGCTAGGCTAGACCAGTGTAGCCGAGAGTGAAGAAATTCAGTACAATTTCAATGCTAAGCTGATCAGTTGTGTGGTTTGATTGTTGCCGTATTGCAAAAATTGAACCCACAGTATTCGGTATTGCATACAGATATGCAATAGTAAAAAAAATAAACATTATGAGGACATTTGAAATACAAGAAACATACCGTGGAGAAAATTTGCTTGCTTGAGTGATTTGTTTTTATATAATGGGTGGAAAAACTTGGCGTCTCTTATTGTTGCCAATACGTTTTTCGCTCAAACAATTTTACTAACAAACAAAAAAAATCCTTAAAAGTAAACTTAAATTTATTCATATTATGTATTAGATTAATTTTTATTTAGATTTTTGCTTTGGAATTAGATTATTTTCATGTAAATTTTTATTCACTAGATAAGGCACTTTAATTTTTATTTAGAAAAGGCACTTAATATACCTAATTATTTTTTTATTTAAATTTTTAATCACTACCGTAGATAATTATCACTAGATATTTCAGAATTAATTCACCTGAAGAAGAACACTTAATTTTATTTAAATTTCTATTCATTGGATGCTTAAGAATTAAAATTAATCACTGGACATGTTTAACTGGACATTTAATTTGTATTTATTTATTTATTTAGATTTAAAATATTTCATTCGTGCCAATTTGTGCCAATTTTCATTAATAAAAGATAATCCTGTGGTGCAAGGCACTACAAAGCTATCACCAGGAAGACTACACATGGATGAAAGGGTCAAGTTATTATCTTCACAGAAGGCTTTTAAGTGGTTGCTAAACAAAGATTTATCATTAAGCACATTAGCATTAAAGTCATCAATAATAGCTACACATGTCGTATCCAACTCATCAATAATACTGCTACCCTGCCCCAATTTAATGAGGTAATCTTCTTCATTATCAACTGCCTAAAAAGGCATATAGATACACAGAATTACAAATTTTTTATTGTCTACACAAATTTCTATTGCAGTTAGCCAGTTCAAACCAATTTTTAATTCACTAATATATTTCCCATACCCCAACCTCCATAGAATAGCTACCCCACCAGGTGCTTGGCCTGCAAGGAGACCATCTTGTTTATCTCTGGTGGCCTTCCCTATCCCATGAAAGTTATTGGACAGGCTATTCAGGTCCTTTAAGTCCTGTTTCCATAGCCATGTTTCCTGCAAACAGAGAATATCAGCATCTTCTAACAGCTTATCAATTATGATCCGCCTGTGATTGCTGTTATTGCCTAAGCTTAGGCCTCTACAGTTATAGGAGATCACCTTGAATGTTGCAATTAGGAAGATGCAGGAGTTCTGCCAGCCATCTCTACATGATGAATTCCACTTATACCAGGCACAGCAGTTACAGCACTAGACCCAGCTGGATTTTCCTCCACAGTACGACGCATGATGTCTCCATAATTACACTCTCTAGCACTTGCGAGAGGGGCTGCAGGTGTTTTTCTTCCCTTCTTCTCATAGAAACGCCGTACATATACCCGTTCCGGCCATACTGCTGGATCCATAAATACCCCTGGATCATCACAGACTGCTGTAACTTGAAAGGAACTGTACGTAGTACATCTGGAGTCAATTTTCCTACATGTAACCTGAAGGTTCACTTATCTTCCACAAATGCCTGTAGCTCCTCGGCCGTAAGATCAGGTCGACATCTCGAGACGAAAATGTTTGCAGTCTTCGTTGGTACAGCCATCATACGATTTGTTTTGGCAGCCCCTATGATACCCCGCTGTTCTCTGCCAGCCTTTGCCACAGGCTGACTCCCTCTAGCCGGTGCATGAGTGGGACAGACCCCCTTGATGGACCACCACCATTAGCTACTGCAATGGTTGCAGTTCTCGGAGGGGTCGCTCGCTTCCGGCCCCTCCTTACCACCACTGTCCAAGATGCCTCCTCATCATGACCCCCGACTGCATTCCCAGCATCCCGATTCACCAACGCCCCTTGGGGATACCCTGTGTGAGATGGAATTGAGCTGGTGATGTAGCAGTGTCTGGATTCAGGGATCCAGGATGAGGCTGAGAGGCAGAAGGTTCTGCACTCATGGATCCAGGATGAGGCTGAGCGAAAGAGGGCTCTGCACTCATGAATCCAAGAGTAGGCTGAGTGACAGAGGGCTCTGCACTCATGTATCTGGGAGTAGTCTGCACCCTGCCCCTCACAAGTCTTTGACCATCTAGAAGAGGGAATTCCTCCTGCAGTGTTCCAACTCTGAGTGGGGTGTGTCTAGGTGCTGGCGAAGGAGGCTGAGAGAGCCCCTGTACCCTTGCCCCATCATACTCTGATGGAACCCTCACAGAGGTGGGGTTTGGCAATGTTGGTGGGAAAGACTGCACCCTCCATCTTTCTAGTGCCTTCACCCGGGAAGTAGTGTCAGTAGTACTGACACTAATCAAGCTACAACCTGCAGTGGTTTGGTAGGAGTATGTACTGACTCAGTACATACTCCTACCAAACCACTGCAGGTTGTAGCTTGATTATCCATCACCCCTCTCAGGAGGACCAACCCTTCTTGCACTTTCCGGATAGATGCAAGTAGCGAACAAACATCCATATTTTCCATTGACACCGAGGGCAGATTAGCCAAATCTTGGGCTACAAACACTCTTTTTAGGGCCCTGCCTTTTAATTAACCTACCCTTATCGTTATTAGCACATAACTCAAACATCAATTTTTTTGAGCGTTCAGTTTTTTCATCATCATAAAAATCAACACATAGCTTGATAATGGTTACTGGATCCAGATAGTCAATCTTGTTGGCAATAAAGCATAGTAGCTCGTCCACTACTGCACCATCAATGCAATTATCAGTAGTTCCTGCCATTTCAAGTTGGCGTTCCTGGCGGCCGCCACTTGCCATATCTTCTCACTACATTCCTTGCCTTCACTTTCTTAAACGTGTTAACAACTTAGTACATAATGGAAACATTATTACTCGCGTTAAAAAGATTCAGTTACGGTATTTTAAGAATTTATATACTGTTTATGAAGCTAATCGTAAAAGTTAATTAATACTTTTCAACACTTCTAAATAGCACGTAAGTTTATAAATATATTTAAAGTAATAAAACTATTAATTTATTTGCTTGGTCTTTCGTTTCAGATTTCAAAGCATTTACCCAGCCTTTGCAAAATATTTTGAGCAATTTATGCAGATAAAGTTCATTCGTTCGTTCGTAAGATTAAAGGTCTCGCTCGTTTGTATGCTCACTGTTTCAAAATCACTGCTTGCCACTCTTAGGACTATGAAAATAGTGCCAAATGCCGCTAGAAAAATTTTAAGATATATTATATGTAATATTATTAGTTAAGTTTTGTAGATCATCTGATGATATCGTAGCTACGTAATCTTGGTACATTTACAAATTTCGTTGGATAAGTAACACAACGGTTCACTGGCTTCAAACACTTAATTCTGAAACGAAGAAGGAGCACGAAACTGACACGTCACCGGCGTACAATGCAATTAACAAATATACACCACTAAATCACAGATTTGCTTCAAAATTTCTATATAGGGGTATATTTGACCTCCTGATCATGAAAATGTTACTTAAAATTTATTTGAACAAATACTTTGGGAGATATGGACCCCCCCCCCTCCAAGTGGGGGCCCGCAAAAACTACTAAAGTTCCAAGTGTCATAACTTTGCTTCTAATCGGGTTAGAGTAAAAATTTAAATTGTTTCTGGTAGAGGATTTCATGAGGAACAAATAAGCATCAGTCAATAATTAAGACAGGACTAATATTTTGGAAGTTATCAATTTTTGGGGGGTTGCCCATATCCCCGCCCCTGGCCAATCAATACAAAAAATTTGTTGATGCAAAAACTATGGAAAACTGATACGTGTGGGTAGTTGGGAGGTAACGAAAATGGTCCACTGAGTAGGTAGGTAGTTAATCTAACAATTATTAAACTCTTTTTATGTCAATAACTGGGTGGATGAAACCAATTGGTTGCTCACCAGAGTTATTCTCCACATTAGTATTTATATACTGTGTGATAGAGCGTGCTCGGTAATAGACATACATTACCGATCAACCAACCAAAAAAAACCAAGAGGACGCTGGTGGAAAAAGCCGCGAAAAGAACGAAACAGAAGGAACGGGTGAACAAAACGGAACGGAGAGAAGGAAGAGGCTAAACAACGGAAAAAGATCCCCACCAGCAAGTACGCTCTCAAAAATTGAGCAAGGAGAAGAGGGACTGTCTAATAACACTCAGTAAGTGCGAAAAATGCTCTGTATGAATTGGTCCACAATTAACCCACCCCTTATATCTCCAGTCTAACTATAGAGTAGATCAAGTCTAGCCTAGAGGGGTCAGCCTAGAGATTCCGGAAATGGTCCAGAGCGGGCAGATAAATTGAGGTCCACAGTAGGATTCCTCACCAAGTTAGGTTAGGGCAATCTACCTTCACCTTTGTTAAGCTATGAGTTGATGCTGGGTCTTAGGCCACAATGTAGGCCTAATTTGTCTGACCCAGCTTAATTTAATGTGATTAATTTACTGGGTTAAAAACACAATTAGTCACTTACTGTTAGTTATTAGAGAGTCTCTTTTCTCCTTCCTGTTTAATTGTCGAGAGCGTACTTGCTGGTGGGGATCTTTCTTCGGTGTCTGTTCTCGTCCCTTCTCCCTGTTGCGTCCTCTCGCCCCGTTCTTCGTTTTCGTTCTCTCTTTGTTCTCCTCTTCGCGGGGCTTTTTCCACCAGCGTTGTCTTGGTTTTTTCCTCGGTTGGTTGAGCGGTAATGTATATCTATTACCGAGCACGCTCTTCTCACACAGTATATAAATACTAGTGTGGAGAATAACTCTGGTGAGCAACCAATTGGTTTCATCCACCCAGTTATTGACATAAAAGGAATTTAATAATTGTTAGATTAATACCTACCTACTCAGTGAACCATTTTCGTTACCTCCCAACTACCCACTCATCAGTTTTCCATATACTGGAGGCCCCGGGAGATAAAAATTTTGGTGTCATTGTCACCAATTTTTATGTCTGAGTGTAGACTAGCTAACTATTTGACTGTAAATGCCTGTTAATGTGATTAACAGTGCCTATCCTCACCTTCTCATGGAGAAGGTGTAGCATTTAATTAGAAGAGAAAATATACATCCATAGGATGAAACTGTCTATGGTCTTTACCATAAGAAAAGAAAAAATGAAAGTTAGAAGATAAAATTACAATTCCCCAGCATCTATTTTTTGTTGTAAAAATAGTCGCGCCTTTAATGCTGTTTGTCGCTGAGGTCTTGTGTCTGTCAATGTTGTAGTAGGATGCGTTACCACTCCTACTGTCAAAGGAATAGTTACTGGAAGTTCAGTGTCTCCAGTTGTTACTGTCAGTGGAGAAGGTTCTCCAAAGTCCATTGTTTTGGGTCCAGACTCTAAAGGGTACAAAAGAGAAATGTCTCTTGTTGTGTCACCCGTTGAAGTCCTTAATTTGACCACTCTTGTTACCCCGTCTGCCCCTGGTCTGAGTTCTGAAACTCTAGCCAGAGGCCAGTATTGTCTTGGAGTACTGTCATGTATGAGAACAAGGTCCCCTACCTTAATTGTGTCAGACCAATCCTTCTTAGTCATTTGTTTATGTCTCTCCCTTAGACCCATCAAGTACTCAGTTTTCCACTGTTTAATGAAATGAGCTTTAACTCTAGTTAAATGTTGTAACTTAGTCTGGAGCTCATCATGTCGTTGAGTCCAGTTTGGGTCTTCTGAAGAGTCTATATTGTAGTCCGGCAGGAGACTAACTTGTTCTCCCCGAATCAAATGATTTGGAGTTAATGGTTCCGGGTCATTAATGTTGTCACTCACATAAGTGAGTGGTCTATTGTTAATGATGTTCTCAATCTCAGCCAGGAGAGTGAGCAACCCAAATAAGTGTATCTGTTTTTTGCCAATTGCTTTCTTCAAGCAATTCTTTACTGTTTGTATATTCCTCTCCCAGATAGAACCATACCAAGGAGAGGCAACCGGAATATACTTCCACTTTATGTTTGAATTTTGTATATATAATTGTGTGATTTCATCGCTTAACAAGTCGTGGATGACTTGTTCACCAGCCTTGAAATATGTAGCATTGTCAGTCCAAACTGTCTTGGGTACTGAATGTCGTGCACAGAATCTCTTAAAGACAGCAACAAAAGATTCTGCTGTAAGGTCCTCCACAACATCCAATAAACAGCTCGTGAGGCAGCACATGTAAACAGTACAATGTACATTTTTTGTTCAGTGTCACCCACCCCTACAGTCAATGCTCCTGTATAGTCAATGCCTACAGTCTCAAAGGGTCTGTTGAGAGTAACTCTCTCCTCTGACAAAGCAGGAGGATTTGGTTTCCTATAGGGCCTAGCATGAATACGCCTACATGTGACACACTCACTCAGGACTGTTTTAACAGTGATCCTTCCCTTGGGTATCCAATAGGTTTTTCTTAATGTAGTTAGTGTCTGTGGTACCCCCATATGATATACATCATTGTGTGTTTTTCTGATGATTAATGTTGTCAAATAGCTAAATCTAGGTAAAAGGATTGGATGTTTGCTTTTGTATGACAGTTTTGATTTGTCTAATCTCCCTTTACACCTTAGAAGGCCTTCCTCATCTCTGAACAAGTTTAGATCCACAACTACTGATGGTACAGGTTCTTTTGTTTGTTTCCCATTAGTTAAGAATTCTAACTCTTTATTGTACTCTTTTTGTTGTGCATGGCCTATCCAGTATTTGGTTGCAACTTCTGGATAATTATGATTGTTTTTATTTAGCTGTTTGTTAATTGTAGTTAAACAGTTGTGAGCAAACCTCAAACAGTAGGCTGTGACCCTGACAAGTTTACTGAAATCAGAATACTGTTCATAATTAGTGATTGGTTCAACCTTTTCATTTGAAAAGATTAAATTTAATGTCAAGTTAACTTGTTCCACAGGCCATTGGTCTGTATTACAGAGCCACTTAGGTCCCATAAACCAAGTTTTGTTTGACTTCAACAACTTGTAGGATAAACCTCTGGTCAGAAAGTCTGCTGGATTTTGTTTAGTTGGAACATAGTGAAAGTTTACTTGTAGGCTTTCATTAGCTTCAGCTATTTCTTTTAGCCTATTTCTTACAAAGATATTCTTACTATTAATGCTATCATTCCGTATCCAGGCAAGACAAATCTGACTGTCAAGCCAGATGTGGATATGAGTTATGTTCACATCATGGTAAGCATCCTTAAGCAATGAAATGGTTTTAATGGCTAATGCAGCAGCCAATAGTTCCAATTGAGGTATGGTTCGGGTAGGTTTGAGAGGTGCAACTTTCCCTTTTGCATAAATTAGATGACTTTCTGTAGGGCTTACAAGATACGCACAGCACCCATAAGCTTGTGTGCTTGCATCAGCAAACACATGAAGTCTCTGGGGCTTATCCCTAAACCCACAGCACCTTTGAATTTTAATGTTCTGCACTTTTGTTAAATCAGCAGCTAACTTCTTCCAAGATTTTTGATTTTCATTTGTTATTGGATCATCCCACCCAACATTTGTCCTCCAAATTTCTTGGAGGAGAATCTTTGATTTTATTGTTGAAGGCAGGAATAGACCCATGGGATCAAAAATTTTGGAAGCCTCTGATAATATTTGTCTTTTAGTATTTGCTTCCTCATCAAGTTTAAAACCTTTAGTACAGATTGAATCATGACTGTTAGAAGTTGCATCCAAATACCAGTTCATACCTAAAGTTTTAACTCTGTCTGATAGCTCAGTAAGACCATTATTATCCTTTAAAATCTTTTTGTTTAAATCCTCATCATTTGAAATCCACTCTCTAAGTTCAAAGTTACCTTGTTGCATAATGTTTTGAGAGTGTTCATAGACTTCAGATAATTCAGATTTTGTTGTTGTTGAGCCTATTAGATTGTCTACGTAAAAATGTTCCTTAAGGAAGTTCAATGTTAAAGAGTTATTAAACTGGTTTAAATGATATCTAATTGTCAATGCTAATAGGCTAGGTGAGCAATTGGCTCCAAACAACACAACATTAAATCTATAGGTTATGAACCCTTTATTCAAATCAAATGGATCCTTGAACCATAAGAACCTAAGTTGGTTCTTATCATATTCATTTTTAAGATTTATTCTCAAAAATGCCTTTGAAATGTCACTTTGTACGGCATATTTGTCTAACCTGAACCTCAGTAAGATCTTCACAAGGTCAGAAATGAGATTAGGACCCTCAATCAGGCAATCATTCAAACTGTGTTTATCACTGTCTTTGAGGCTACAGTTATATACTACTCTGAGTTTTGTTGTTGGGGCATCTTGTCGATAGACCCCCCTGTGGGTTAAATAATGACAACCATCTTTTTTAAAAGGGTTACTTGTTACTTCTTCAATGAAGCCTTTCTGTAGCTGTTCTTTGAAGACATCATTATATTTTTTATATTATTATCTTGTTTGAGTTTTTTCATTACTTTATATAAATGTCCTTTAGCTACTTTGAGATTATCTCTTAAAGTTGGACAATTTATTTTCCAAGGTAACTCAATAAAATAACTATTGTCTTTGCACTGAATGGTGTCTTCAAATCTTTCTACCATTAACTGATCTTCTGAAGTTTGATTTGTGTCATGTACACCCACAGATTCTAGCAACCATAAAGTTTGAATTGCCTCATCCAAAGTTTCATTTGATAATGATGAATTAATGTTCTCAGTTGAGATAATATTATTCAAAGTGTTGCTATTCTTACAGGTGTTATGTAGGACTGAGTTGAGGCACATAGTATTTGTTGGTCATGAACTATTTTGGTTTAGGTCTAGGTTGTATTTGGATAGATCACCCAAAGGGGCTATCCCTGATGGAGTCTGAATAGCTATACCATTACCTATCTCTACTATGCCCTTATGAATAAGATTAATATAATCTGCCCCTATTAACATTTCAATGTTAGCTACTGTGTTGTTTGTGATATGTCTATCAGCTATTTTGTAGTGTTTTCCCAAATGATTTATGGTTTGTTCTAGTTTGGGTATAACCAGTTTGTTTTGTCCTACTTTAGAAATAATAACTGCTTCAATTTTTTCTAATTTATTTTCTAAATGTAGTTCCAGGTCAATTGTCTTATAGCCATTTTTGTCCGAGTTATCCTTAACAAAGGATGCAATATTGAGTTTTTGTTCATTCGGGTTTGGTGTCAAACCCAATTTATTAACTACATTTTGCGAAACAAATGTTTGTTGAGAGCAACAGTCTATAAGACATCTCACTGGAGTAGTGCTACCCTCACTATTCACTAAGTCCAAAGTACAGTAATAGTTGGTAAAAGAATCTCAGTGTTTTTTGTTACGTTGTTTGAACAAACAGAATGTCCCATGAAAGTGGCATTATCTTGATTACCTTTGTTTGGGGGAGGTATCTTTTGAGTTTGAGTACTATTGTTTGGACACTTTGGTGAATCACACATTGATGAGACATGTCGTAAACTTTTACAAAACTTACACTTGAATCTTAACCTAGATTTACAGTCTTTCTTATAATGTCCCTGGCCAGTACACTTTTTACATAGGTTCAACTGTTCACATCTTTTGACTCTTTGGTTAAAGTCTGAATATTTATCACACCCAGTACTACTGTGTTCATTTCTTGCACAAAATTTGCAATGTAGTGTGTAAGTTGAGGCAGCAGTTACATTAAAGTTCTGTGATGTAGGTGTTCGTGTATTACAGTTGGTCACATTTGATTCTACACTATAAAGTTTTGTCTGTTTGGCTGTAGCTAGTTGGTCTCTGGGAACAGTCTTTGGTTTATCCATAGTCTGGGTCTTATTTTGTGTTGGAAAATCTCTCAATTTGTAATTAGTTAGGATATTGGGGAAGTGTTTTCTTATATCTTCCAGATTAGGATAATTTTCTCCCGTCTTTAGAATTAAAATATCTTTAACCCTCAAAGGAAGGCACCTAAGAACTATGCCTTGTATAATCCAAGATGAAGCTTTAGTATCTATCTCTCTGCTAACTAGTTGTCCTATAATAGCTTCTAATTTTGTATAAAAAATTTCCATATCACTATGGTTATCTTTTATGGGTGCAAAATCAAAAATTTGTTGAAATAATTCATATACAATCTCATCTTTATTAATGTAATTACGTTTTAAGAGATCAATAGCTACTTCATATGAATTCCCTACGGCTGGTAAATAGGCTATCAGGTTATAGGCTGGGCCTTTAAGGAAACTAGTTAAGTAGCTAAACTTTTCAACAGTTGAAATATAAGGTTTATTACCTATTAAACTCTCAAATTTGTCAAAGAAAGATGGGAATTGTACCGTGTCCCCTTCAAATGTTGGTACTAGCAAAATGGGTAACTGAGCCCTCAATTCTTGTGACTCAGGATTTAGCATGCCACTTAAATTTTGTTGAAGGTTAGCTCTACTTTGATTAAAATCAGAATTAGGTTTATTTGGTGTTAAGTCAGTCAAACGAGACCGTAGTCTCCTTATTTGCTGTTCAATTGAGATTACCTGATCATCATTATCAGCGTAAAGGTCTATCAATTGTTCTTCAGCCATTTCGGATTCAACTAACTCTGAAATACTCTCATTAATGGCTATTATTTCCTTCTTTTTAGTTTCCAATTTAAGAATTACACACTCTAAATCTTCCTTACCTGGTTGTGTAATATTGTTAAAAGTGTTCACAGCCTTTGTAACAGCTCCCAACTTTGCCCCCCTTTTCTTTTTTAACTTTTTCAATTCCGCACTGTCCATGTCTAAGTCAAAATTGTTTAACTGGGGATCGTAATGAAATAGAGGACAAGAAGAAATTACCAGAGAAGAGAGAGCACAGACAAAACAGTCAAGTTTAAATTTGGTTTAATCCCCACCAAGTACTTATGTGTCACTCAGGTCTAAGCTTATAAGAGAATGAGACTCCTTAAATGTAAATGTTTCCTAGTTAGGCCCTAGGTTGTAGACCTAATTAGGCTTGATTAGGTTAGGCTTAGGCTTAGGCTAGACCATTTAGCCTAATTCTGCAATTTTTTGTTAAGTAAGGTTAAGGTTTGTAAATTCCCCACACGGGCCACCAATGCGAAAAATGCTCTGTATGAATTGGTCCACAATTAACCCACCCCTTATATCTCCAGTCTAACTATAGAGTAGATCAAGTCTAGCCTAGAGGGGTCAGCCTAGAGATTCCGGAAATGGTCCAGAGCGGGCAGATAAATTGAGGTCCACAGTAGGATTCCTCACCAAGTTAGGTTAGGGCAATCTACCTTCACCTTTGTTAAGCTATGAGTTGATGTTGGGTCTTAGGCCACAATGTAGGCCTAATTTGTCTGACCCAGCTTAATTTAATGTGATTAATTTACTGGGTTAAAAACACAATTAGTCACTTACTGTTAGTTATTAGAGAGTCTCTTTTCTCCTTCCTGTTTAATTGTCGAGAGCGTACTTGCTGGTGGGGATCTTTCTTCGGTGTCTGTTCTCGTCCCTTCTCCCTGTTGCGTCCTCTCGCCCCGTTCTTCGTTTTCGTTCTCTCTGTTCTCCTCTTCGCGGGCTTTTTCCACCAGCGTTGTCTTGGTTTTTTTCCTCGGTTGGTTGAGCGGTAATGTATATCTATTACCGAGCACGCTCTTCTCACACAGTATATAAATACTAGTGTGGAGAATAACTCTGGTGAGCAACCAATTGGTTTCATCCACCCAGTTATTGACATAAAAGGAATTTAATAATTGTTAGATTAACTACCTACCTACTCAGTGAACCATTTTCGTTACCTCCCAACTACCCACTCATCAGTTTTCCATAGTAAGAGATCAGTTGTGTTTTTGAACCCAGTTTGGGGACAAAATATAAGCTGGGTCAGTAAAATTAGGCCTACATTGTGGTCTAAGACCAAGCATCAATTCATAGCTTAACAAAGGCTAAGGTAAATTACCCTAACCTAATTGGTGAGGAATCCTACTGTGGACCTCAATTTACTCTGCCCGCTCTGGACCATTTCTGGAATCTCTAAGCTGACCCCTACAAGGCTAGGCTTAATCTGCTTTATAGTTATACTGGAGATATTAGGGGTGGATTAATTTGGGACCAATTCATACAGAGCATTTTTTACAAAAACATTCCCTTAACATTTGTGCATATGCAGGGTTAATAATATTACTGAAATTTTGTGTATTTATTGTACTTTTATGCTTGTGAATATTGTATTCTGGAAGAAAAATTATCTAAAAATTTCTGAAATTTTGGTTTTTCAAATGGTAACACTAACCTTTTGATTATTTTACAGATATTGTATTGAAACAGCTCAACTGTGGTGTTTCTATATTGTGAATCGATGTAGATATGGCAGGAAATTATAAACGTCATTGCGATCCTTTTTTTCTTCATAAGAAAATAATATTGAAAGGTTTGCGCCCTCTTCCAAACACTTTCTTGAAGAAAGTGATGAACAATTTGGGACAATCTTTCGTTTTAGGTACATAAAATCGAGGCTACAAATACAGCTACAAATAAGGTAAATAACATGTAAGGATGATCAGTAATTTTGGATTTTTTCGTTAATAGCACCCCTAATGTCTTCTTTTTAGTTAGTAACAATTTTGACACAGAATATTTTCATTAAAACTAATGAAAATATCATGACTTCACCTAACTTTACCAACTAATTAGGTTAATTGAATGTCCAGTTAGGTAAACTGTACGTCCTTGATAATTGATTAGGTTAAGTCTGATATTTTCATTAGTTTTAATGAAAGTATTGTCAAAATTGTTACTAACTGAAAAGAAATTCAGGGTGCTATAAAGGAAAAGATCCAAAACTACTGATCATCCCTACATTTGGCTATTATGCAGCTAAGGGCCATATAAAATATACAATGTATAAATAAAATTAAAATGCACAAATAAAATTGAAATGTACAAATTTATCCTAAAAACATTCTATTTTCTCAAATTATATTAGTTACCCCTTCTATATATTTCCCCTTTTAAATATAATTACAATTTTAAAAAATATTTTATAAACTTTAGAGGTATGAAGTATATTAATAAATAATTGTAATATTTTTGGATCTCATCTGTTTTAAATTGTTATGCAAATATAAAGGACTATCCCAAAAGATTAGAAGCGACGTTCTCCAAATTCTAAAAATAAGTTTTTTTTCACTAACCAATAAGTGGTTTTTCTAATTTGTTTAATAATTTGTTATAAACGAAGCAAGTTAATTATTTGTACGTGAGTTGTGTAGTATTATAAAACAATTATTGACGATGAGGAATGATTTTACGCATGATTAAGAGGTAATGATACAATAGTGACAACAAACAATAATTAATGTAATAAGATACGCGATATTGAACACACAATAGCGCACTTTTAGCTAAAAATTAACATATTCGTAACTAAATTGTTTGCAGTTGTTTCACAATTAAAACTAGTTCATTTTCATGCAAAAATAGTTTTTATTCTGATTTTTCTTCATCATTGGCATCTGAAAACGAAACACTTTATTTCACATTGATTACATTCACCGATGAACGCTGATTCACATAACGCGGTAGGTACTTTCCGCGGACGAATTAACCGCGTTAATCGGGGTATTGCTGTAATAAAATAATAATAATAATAATAGGGGTTGTTTAACATCTTTTTTAACAACAAAGGTCATGTGATGGAAGAGGCCTATAGCTTTATGTGGATTCAGAACCCTGGGTTCTGAATCAGAGGAGAGTGACTCATTAGAGTCAGAGAAGAGTGACTCATTAGTCAGAGGAGAGTGACTCATTAGAGTCAGCGGAGAGTGACTCATCAGAGTCAGCGGAGAGTGACTCATCCAGAGGCAGCGGAGAGTGACTCATCCAGAGGCAGCGGAGAGTGACTCATCCAGAGGCAGCGGAGAGTGACTCATCCAGAGGCAGCGGAGAGTGACTCATTCAGAGGCAGCGGAGAGTGACTCATTCAGAGGCAGCGGAGAGTGACTCATTCAGAGGCAGCGGAGAGTGACTCATTCAGAGGCAGCGGAGAGTGACTCATTCAGAGGCAACGGAGAGTGACTCATTCAGAGGCAGCGGGAGTGACTCATTCAGAGGCAACGGAGAGTGACTCATCCAGAGGCAGCGGAGAGTGACTCATCCAGAGGCAGCGGAGAGACTCATCCAGAGGCAGCGGAGAGTGACTCATCCAGAGGCAGCGGAGAGTGACTCATCCAGAGGCAGCGGAGAGTGACTCATTCAGAGGCAGCGGAGAGTGACTCATTCAGAGGCAGCGGAGAGTGACTCATTCAGAGGCAGCGGAGAGTGACTCATTCAGAGGCAGCGGAGATGACTCATTCAGAGGCAGCGGAGAGTGACTCATCCAGAGGCAGCGGAGAGTGACTCATCCAGAGGCAGCGGAGAGTGACTCATTCAGAGGCAGCGGAGAGTGACTCATTCAGAGGCAGCGGAGAGTGACTCAGAGGCAGCGGAGAGTGACTCATTCAGAGGCAGAGGAGAGTGACTCATTCAGAGGCAGCGGAGAGTGACTCATCCAACTATTGATCAAACCCGATGTCGCTTAACTTCGCTGATCAAATGGGAAGCAGTGTTGCAAAGTGGCCATTATGTACTCATACTCGTAGCCACGTTGAGGCAGACGGCTGCCTCGTCTGGCTTAACGGACATTTTGGATCAATGAGAAAATTGAATTTCAAAGGAAATCTGAGGAAATTGACAGAAATAGGATTTTACCTTCAGCCATTAGTCAAGTAGAAAATGATAAGAACTGGTTTCTGGTCATATCAATGTAATGCACTCAAACCACAAATAACATGAAGAATAAAAACATAGAGTAGCAACATTTAAGTGAAGTTATTATTGTCCAATTCACTCTCAGTTACCATACGCTCAAAGTGCATGATTTTGTGTTGGGATTAAAAAAATATTCTGAAGGAGCATGGCCCCGGACCCCCTAGTAGTGCTATTTTCGCTTCGTCTGTTTTTAAGCTCTGGCTACGGCCTTGGTACTCTCACTCTTAATGAAAGACAGACAGGGCAAAGTGGACATACCAAAGTGCTTAATTTCTGATGGGGAGAAGTCGGAAATATATAAGAAAGGAAGACTTATATTTTTGTTTGTTTTCCAAAACTAACAACATTGTAATGGCAAGAGAACATACTGTAATATAGGTTAGATCCGTTTTTGTTTAAAATTATCATATAAATTGATTTTTATCACTACTAAAGAAATACATTACGTTTGCATCATACACTAAGAGCCAAGTGAATATTGTATAGGTAAAAGGCCATAACCTTATAATTATTCAAAATCTTGTGGTATAAGAAAATAATAAACGTATTTTTCAGCTATTTTATCAGCATGAGGATTCCACTTTAAAATATGTGGCATTGTTTAATATTCTGAGATAAATCTTTGATAAAATATCGTTCATCAAATAAGTGAGTTCTTCCAAGCACCAATCATACTTATTTTATATATATATATATATATATATATATATATGTTAGGACTATAAATGAGGAATGTGTTGAGTACAAAATTAAGCGTGCGAAAGTAAACAACAAACCCTTGTGGTTTACTTCTAGAGTAGAGATAGGGTTTATAGGCTACATAAGTGCAATAAGGCCAATTTGTGGTTACGAAACAACTACATATCTCTAAGGCGTGAAGCGAAAAGTGTAATAAAAAAGTCCAAGCGCGAGTTTGAAATCTCCATAGCTCGTGACGGTAAAGAATACCCAAGCGATTCTTTCAATACGTCAACAATAGAAATCCAGTAAAAAGTGTCTTAGGGCCGTTGAAAAATGTTAACGGAGATCTAGTTTCTGAAAACAAGGAAATGGCTACCTTGCTAAACGAATTTTTTACATCAGTTTTTACTATAGAAGATGTAACGAATATCCCTACGGTCATAGACATAATACCTTTTGATAATGGTAATATTTTGGATAATATTGTGGTTAGTGAAGGGGAGTTAATGCGCTATATTGATAAAATGAAAATTCGTAAATCACCGGGGCCGGATTCCATATATCCCATACCACTAAAAGAATTAAAAGATAGCATTGTTGTGCCGCTAACAAAGATGTTTAATGCATCTATTTCTGAGGGGTGCGTACCAGATAATTTCAAGTTAGCAAACGTAACACCTATCTTTAAGAAAGGCGATAAAGGTGCGGCAGGAAATTATAGGCCAATCAGTTTAACGTCTGTTGTAGGTAAGCTACTGGAATCAATAATTAGGGATCTTATAGTCGAACACTTAGAATTGCATAACTTAGTTAGAAATACGCAGCACGGTTTTAGGCGAAACAAATCTTGCTTAACTAATCTATTAGAATTTTTTCAAAGCGTGGTTGACGTTTACGATAGTCATCGGGCGGTTGATGTAGTGTATTTAGATTTTCAAAAAGCGTTTGACACCGTAACGCACAAAAGACTCATTTAAAAAACTAAGGCTCATGGAATCATGGGTGTAGTAATAAATTGGATAGAAGAGTGGTTGCGAGGTAGGAAACAGAGGGTGGTCGTTGATGGAGCGGAGTCGTGTTGGGCTAATGTAAGGATTGGCGTTCCTCAGGGTTCTGTATTGGACCCCTTGCTTTTTCTTATATATATTAACGATCTAGATGTCGGCCTAGTCAGTACAGTTTCAAAGTTTGCGGATGACACGAAGCTGGGTGGTAGGGCGATTAATGACGAAGACAGAGGTAAAATCCAGGAAGATCTGAATAAAATCATTGATTGGTCAGTCACATGGCAAATGAGATTTAACGTCGATAAGTGCAAAATTTTACATATAGTATGAAAAAACTATCTAGGGCTATGGGTTGATTGCCTGTGCCCTCATCCGTTGGAAATTTCCAACAGATTTCAGTGGAGGGTTAACGACAAAAGCCCTATGCTTTTTCGTTAGAGAGTTATAAATATGTAGGTCTTTAAAGGACCTCTTTATATTTATATTGATTACGGTAATTCTAGCATCGGGAGTTGGGAAAGCTTATGTTAATGAAAAACTGAAGTTGCTCACCTTATTTTTGCTGGGTCTTTGTTTGTTTCGATGTAGGACGTGACGGTCATTTTCGGTGTAGGGCCGCCACGATGGGGTTACGCGGCGAATTTACTTAAGGTAATTAATATAGGCAGTCACTATATAAACCCCTGAAGGAATAGGCCTATCCTTTTATCGTCATTAGGTTTTATTATTATAAGGAATTCACTCAGGACTTGAGGGAAAATTTAGACACGTTTTCCCAGTTTAAAGCGTTTGCTTGGAATAAACAGCCCTGAGAGCCGTTCCTTGGTTCGCTTGTATTTTCATTATATTTGCCGATCTAGCAAGATTTTGTTGTTTGTTGTGTCTACTTCTTTTTGGTAGACTAAACAATAAATTGGGTTTTCTTGTTGCTATGTGGGGCTGATTCATACATACAGGTTCTTTGTACGTATGGCAATTCAATTATTTCATTCCCAATAGGCTATGTCGCCAATCCCGAGGCAATTTTGTATAGATATTTAATTCAATTAATTAATAATTTATATTTAATTATGAAATAAATGTACCACATATGATACCATGTTGTGAGCACGTATAGTTTTTCCATATATAGGTTCGCGTAACGGTAATTTTGCGTATAGTATGTCAGGGAAGGAGTTAACAAGCGTAGAGCAGGAAAAAGATTTAGAAGTTATAGTCACTGGTGATTTAAAAGTAACGAAACAAAGTACAGCAGCGGTCAATAAAGCGAACAAAGTGTTAAGTTTTGTAGCTCGGAATTTTGAGTACAAATCGCGCGATATTATAGTTCGTCTTTATAAATCATTAGTTAGACCCCATTTGGAGTACTCGATCCAATTTTGGAATCCGCATATGCGAAAAGATATAGACAAACTCGAAAGAGTTCAAAGACGAGCAACTAAGATGATGCCTCGCTTAGGTCAAAGTCGTTCGAGGATAGGCTTAAGTAGTTCCATTAAATTTCATAATATGTCGATATGACAACATACTTATTAAATATATTAATAAGTAGTTTGGGTAAGAAAAAGATTATAAGGATTATCGTATGAACATTTGCTAAATCCATTATTAAAATTATTAAAGAATAAAATCCATATCCCACGTTTGTTTGCTGCGGTTTTTCACCGCTTGAAACTAGAGACGTTTACAAATAAATCGGAAAAAACGTGGGTTTGAAATTGCATCGACTGCATTAATTGCTATTAAACCACAGGATTTTAATTATTATTCAATTATTGTCCATTAATATGTAAACAGTTTCAATCAGTTTCAAGCGGGGCACGATTCAGCGTTGAAAAACTAACTTTTAACAGCCGTGTCATACAAATTACAAAACGTGATTCCCTATTTTTTCTCGGTCGCAGCGCAGTCCAATTTGTAATATTCATAATTACCACAAATTATGAAAATTTCAGCCTCAGAAATCTTGCTTTCATTAACGAAAAGATTGATGACACAATACCTCCCAAGTGATACACCAGCCAAGATCAAGTGCTCTTATCACTCGTCTTTCACATCTGATTTTGTGCCACCTTTTAAAACATTTGAATCCCAGTTTTTGTTCATTCATTCCCCAGCGACATTCTTCCATGTTCAATAGGTCTTCCTAATCTTAGCGTCCCGTGGCTCGATCAGTTTGGGCGCCGCTCGCTGTGATGATACTCCGCTGAATCGTGTGTTCGAATTCCAGTGCTGTCCAGAGATAGCCGGTTGTTTTTTCTGTATCTTATGTCGCTGCGAGGGGGAGGGCCTTCTACCCCCTTTGCCTCCGGCTCGGGCCCCTAACCCCAAATTTGGATGTTATTTTACCTTCCTAATCTCACCCTCTCCTTTTCTCCATCATTCTCTGTGAACGACTGTGTCACCCGAATGAAGTTATTCTTTACACTCTGCCTCACTTCTGTTCTACCACATCCATAAAAAATCTTATTTTCCAAATGAGGTGGGGTGAGAAGGCAGAAGAAGGTAATGAAGAAGAGAAAAGGTAGAAACTAAAGCATATACATTCATTCACACCAGTACCCTTCTCCTCCATCCGACCACATGGCTAAATTCCACACCTGCAGCGCTTCATACGCTATGTGCAGGCGCGGATCCAGGGGGGGTCGAGGGGGTCCGGACCCCCCCCTGCTCACGGTGACCAACGATTTTTCGATTGCGTTTGTTTGCTCCTATATATGAAAAATAAGACCTGAAGACTTAAAATGGCTTAAGGTACATGTATCCCGGTTGCCACAAAATTAATTTCCTTAAAAAGAATAAAGAAAAAAAAGTTTGTCCGATCCTGAGACATTTCAGACCTGGCCTGGGTGTGTGAACAAGCAGGATTTTGATTACGGGAATATACTTCAAATCCATCTAAAGCTATCTTCAAATATGAAAATTTCCTACCGAGGGGGGGACACCCCCCCTGGCACTTGCTTCGCTCGCGCGTCCTCGGCCGAAGGCCGAGGACATATCAGTAACGAGCCCCACCAAGACTGGACCCCCCCTCTGCTTAAATTCCTGGATCCGCCCCTGATGTGTAGTGGTATTTCCAGGCTTTGTCAGAAATAGAGACATTCCCGGACTTACACTCCTTTAACAAACTTCCTCCATTCCATCCTACCTTCAGCCACTTCTCATGCAACATCCACATCAAGTCCACGTTTTCTCGCGCAACCATTCACCATGTGATATCCAAAGCTGGGCACAAACCGTTAATCCGTTAATCGTTAATTAACGAAGTTAACTTTTTCGTTAACGATTTAACTTTTAAGTTAACTTTGAAAATCATTATCGGACTAATTAACTTCCGTTACATTTAACTTCCGTTAACTAAGTCCGTTAACCCAAAAAATTCATAAATAAACGTTTAAAAGTTTCTATTATTTTCAGTGCTGCGACAATCTTCAGGCTTAAGGACTTGAAGTCCAAGGGCCTCGTCTACTGCAGCGCCTTGGTCGACGCACTTTTGGCAGGCATCGACAAAAGGTTTGGGCCCCTCCTGGAGGATGACGAATGCCAGCTGGCTGCTGCCTTCCATCCCAGGTTTCGCCTCATCTGGTTGGACAAGTATGACAACACAAAGGTCGCCAGGGTGAGGAAAAGCATGGAGGGTACAGTCGAGGAGGCCATGAAGCAGCAGTCCAACGAAGTGGGCAGCAACAACGAGGAGAGGAGGAGGAGGAGGATGACTTCTTCAGTGCTGTCATCCAGACAAAAGAGAGCAGCAGAAGCCACAGGTCACTCAAGGGCAAGGCCCAGAACTTGGTCAAGACCTGGCTGGAGACCAACTCCAAGGACTTGCTGACAGATGCTGCCTTCTTGGGTGAGCAAGTGTTGGTGGACTTGTTCATCAAGTTCAACACAGCCATCCCCTCCAGTGCTGCAGTGGAGCGTTTGTTCTCTATGGGCAAGGACATCCTGAGGGCCAAGAGATCATCCCTGTCTGATGAAAACTTTGATATGCTAATTTTCATGAAGGGCAACATGCATCTCATGGACAAAATGGAGAACGAGAAGAAGAGGGAAAATTAAATTATATATATATTGTGTTTTTCATTTTTTTTATAATAAAAGTTATCGTTAACGGTTTATCGGTAACTTCCGTTACATGTTTAACGAATTAACGGATTAACGGTTAACGAAGTTAACCTTTTGGTTAACGGATTAGCAGTTAACGAAGTTAACTTTTTGGTTAACGGTGCCCACCACTGGTGATATCCATCCACCTCCTCCTCAGTTTCCCTCTTCTCCTCCTACCTTCGTAAACACTCTTTTCACAGCTCCGTCATATATCTAATTGTGTAATTTTTCTTTTCACTTACATCCTTTACCAGCCCTTAGGTAGTGGCAGAAGTGCTTCCTTATCTACGCTATACTTAACCATAAAATATTACTGTGACGGGAGAAAGTCCTTTCACGTACAGGGTGTCCTGAATGTCTTGTTACACGTATGTAAATGTTACTCCAGTGTTCTGTAACTATGGTAATCAAAGTATAAGGTAAAAAACACCGTGAAACATTTTATTTCATACAGAATTATACAACATTGTAGTTTATACATAGTTATACACAAGTTTATCATGTATCCAATGGATCTGTATGCAAACCATCGTTCTCACTGCACAGAATGAATTTACGCCAGGTTTGGTGCGCTATGCTCCTCAGCATTTTAGGTGTTATAAGTTTAAAAGCATCCTTTACGGCTTCCTTTAGTCCGTCATTGGAAGCATAACGTTTTTGAGGAACCTTTTCCTTTATAAATCCCCATAATGCAGTCACAACTCGAGAGATCTGGGCTTCTCGGAAGCCATTTTAATGTTGCATTTTAATGTCCGAATCCATCGACCAGAAACACCTCATTTAAATATTCACGAACCCTCAAGGAATAGTGGGGAGGCGCTCCATCCTGTTGGAACCAAACATCATTTAATATTCCGAGATTACACATAGGTGTAACAAGA
Organism: Bathynomus jamesi; assembly: GCA_023014485.1. Classification (NCBI taxonomy): domain Eukaryota; kingdom Metazoa; phylum Arthropoda; class Malacostraca; order Isopoda; family Cirolanidae; genus Bathynomus; species Bathynomus jamesi. The sequence continues at coordinate 156,474 of JAJOZX010002678.1, read as the reverse complement.
CTTTAGGGACACCCTGTAGGCTGCTTAAATGTATAACGTACGAGTAGGCTTGCCAACTTTCTGAAGTACAATTCCTGGATATATATCAGTTGCCTCTGTATATGAATTAATATATTCGGCTAGTGTGTTTGTGTATGTTTTAATTTGACTTTACTTTTATTATTTATGGTTTTTCTTCAAATTATTAACTAATATATATATATATACACACAGGGTGAGTCAAAAGTCTCCATACATAGGCCAAATGGTCATGATAAATAAATGATTATTTATTTTTTATTTTTTTGCAGGTGATGTGCTGAGATGCTTTGTCCCAAGAAGAGCGTATAGAGATCATTCTTCTGGCAGGATCAGGAAGCTGTCGCAAGGTTGCCGAGGATTTTAATAAGAGACACGCCCCCGGCACGCACATCACACACGACACCGTTGCCAAACTCATTGAGAAGTTCAAGAAGACTGGAAGTGTTGCAAACCAACCGAGAAGTGGCCGTCCACGAACAGCCACCGATGAAGGCACAGCGACCATGGTGCTGGCAGCGTTCGCAAAGAGTCCCCAAAAAAGCACTCGACGGATGTCTGCAGAATGCGGTGTCAGCCAAAGGAGTATCGTCCACATTATGAAAGAGCACAGATGGCATCCATACAAAATGCAAATGTTGCAGTATCTTAGCGAAGACGACCCGGACAGGCGGCTGGAATTCTGTGAATGGGCAAGAACAAAAGTGGACGAAGACACGGAGTTCTCGGCTGGCATCCTGTTTTCAGATGAAGCCAACTTTTATGTTCATGGAGAGGTTAATCGTCAAAACGTACGTTACTGGAGTGATGACAACCCGCACTGGATGAGTCCCTCAAAGACGCAAGGCGCTGGAAAAGTGATGGTGTAGTGCGGGATATGGGGGCAACACAATTGTTGGCCCTTTTTTCATTGACACCAATCTGAAAACCAAAATGTATCTAAACATGCTGCAAGACAGTCATGCCGTCCCTGCTGAACGAGGACGGTCCCGTGGTCCCGTGGAGTGGCCTCCGAGGTCTCCAGACCTCACCCCTCTTGATTTTTACTTGTGGGGGCACTTGAAGGCCATGGTGTACCAGGTGAAAATACAAAACACGGACCACCTAAAGGAACGCATTCGTGATGCGTGTGCACGCATAACACGACGTGTTAACGCGCGTTTGCCATGACTGGGAGGAACGCATCCGTATGTGTATTCAGTGTAATGGTGCCCACATAGAGCATATTTTGTGACTTACAAGTGATTGCATAATAAAGTGACCATTTTGCCTATGTATGGAGACTTTTGACTCACCCTGTATATATATATATATTATATATTAGTGATGGATCGAATAACCGCAACCGCAACCGCAACCGCACTACAACCGCACAAAAATTCACAACCGCAACCGTAACCGCAGTTCCATAAGTGCGGTTGCGGTTGTAAAAGCTTAGTTAATTTTAATTTTAGGTTAATTAGAAATATTTCTTTTTTTAAAAAGAAAATGATGGGTCTCCTTATGCGTGGAGCGGGAACGTTGTACGATGAGAGGCGTTGCCGCTTGAAAGGTGAAAATGCAGCAAAAATATTATTCTTGAAATTCACACTGCCTGTCATTAAGTTTGACATCAGTTTTTCAAATGAATAATAATCAATAACTTTCCAATGGGTGGAGGCTGGGGAAAGTGGTAGGTGGGATGAACAGTGCGATGGGTCCTCGTCCCTCATCCTGGTAACACACTTAGTGCAAAATATGGTTTTAATTAATTTGACCTATTATTTCATAATAGCTATATAAGTTTAGAATATACTTCATTTAAATAGTATTTATTTAGTAAATACCTTATGTTGAACACAAGTTTTGCAACACACAAATAGCGGTAGCGGTGTATTGCAAAACTTGTGTTCAACATAAGGTATTTACTAAATAAATACTATTTAGTATATATTATGTACCAAGTGTGGCTAAATCCAGTTAATAACTACGCATTTTTCCTAGTATATGATAACCGCAACCGCAACCGCGGTTGGAAAAAATTCGACAACCGCAAACACAACCGCAACCGCGGTTGTGAAAAACCGACCACTCGATCCATCACTAATATATATATATATACACACACAGGGTGAGTAAAAAAAAAAGTGACCCCTTAGAGATAAACTGTCATATCAAAAAAAGTACGGGGACTGGAGCTTCCAAACGTCTTAGATGCTTACCTTAGCATGTTGTTCGTCTTAATTGAGAAGATGCTCGATGTATCCCCCTTCCTTTCTCAACGCAGGCCTCCAAACGTGGACGCCACTGATCAATACACTTGTTTACATATCGTTGAGACACCTTCTCCCAGCCGAGCAGAATTCTTTCGCGTAGTTCATCTATGTCTCTTACAGTGATGTAGTCGAGACCACCAAGTCCGAGACTGAGACCTAATCCTGTGAGACCAAAGATCGAGACTGAGATCTACCTTCCGAGATCGAGACCCTTAAAATTCGAGACCAAGCTCATGCCCTTTCAATTTATTTTTGTAGCGCTAACCTAAAAAAATCCAAATTCAGACACCCCCCCCCCCCCCCCCCAAGACAAACGTGGCAACTCAAAACAGGGTGACTGATTAGTGAATACCTAGAGTCCCTTACTTTTACAAACATTCTGAATTGTGTCTGTTCAACCAAGCCACCATCATGAGTATGCCAATAACGTATTTTTCATTACGGTCTCGAGAGGTCTCGGGGAGAAAAACCGAGACCGCGTCTGTCGAGACCGAGACCGAGATCTAAATAGGAGACCGAGATCGAGATCTGCAAATTGGGTCTCGAGATCGGTCTCGAGACCTAATCACTGGTCTCTTATATTGGTACCAGAGATGCAAACTTTGGACTTCAGGGCTTCCCAAACACCATAAGTGGTGAAAGATCGGGACTACGAGCCGGCCACATATTGGGTTTGATAAAATCTGGGGTTTCGTTCTCGAACAATGTGACATTTTAGCGTGCTCTGTGAGCAGGGGCTCCATCTTGTTGGAAAGCATATCTTTCACTCTGTCTAACTGATATTCGACGAATTAGTGGTGAAAGATATACTTTCCAACAAGATGGAACCCTGCTCACAGAGCACGCCAAACTGTCACATTCCTTGAAAACGAAACACCGGATTTTATCGAAACCAGTATGTTGCCGGCTAGTAGCCCCGATCTTTCACCACTAGATTATGGTGTTTGGGAAGGCCTGAAGTCCAAAGTTTACATCTCTGGTACCAATATAAGAGACATAGATGAACTACGCGAAAGAATTCTGCCCGGCTGGGAGAAGGTGTCTCAACGATATGTAAACAGGTGTATTGATCAGTGGCGTCCACGTTTGGATGCCTGCGTTGAAAAAAGAAGGGGGACACATCGAGCAACTTCTCAATTAAGACGAACATGCTAAGGTAAGCATCTATGAAGTTTGGGAGCTCTACGTAGTCCCCTTACTTTATATATATATATATATATACACACACAAAATAAAAGTTCATATCACCAAACATTACTACTACTCTGCCCGCAAGGGAACTAGAGGGTGCGAGAATTTATGGAAAAGACAGGTTCTAAGATCATCGAATGATGATAATTCAAAAGAATCCTCTCCACTGATACTGTAAAAGGGAAATTCCAACTAAGTCCATAAACCCATAGTTTGCCAAATAATTACTTTGCATCATACGTACTCTCGCGAACCCTCCTGGAATTGTATATATATTCTCCCGGAACGCTTAACTAATCTTTCGGATTCTTAAGATAAAAAATCTACTTGTAAAAAAAACACTAGTATCCCACGCAATAACTAAATTAGTGTTTTTGTGTAATGATTTTTCAATTAGTTACTAACTAACTATATGATGATGATATTTGTGTGATGATTTTATTATTTTGTGTAATGGTTTCCGTATTTTTTAAAATGAAACTTTGTCATAAATTTGGAAATAGTTTTCACTAAATACATAATTTGGTATCACCTTAAAACTTGCGTATTATTAGCCTTTATATACCCGCAATTTTTTAACTGGCTATATAACATTTGTAACGGCAAAGGTCATGTGACGGAGGACGTACACCTTTACACGAGATCCAAATTATCCGAGTCACATCATCATCTCAACGCAGGGTAGGGTGGGTCGGGGGTGTCTCATTCAACGGAACTCGCATAGGAAAGATTCATACATAATGAAACCATTCCTATCTTTGATATTTATGAGTTATTCACTATTAGAATTTAACGTAGATTTCCTCCTTTATTTTACATTTTTCACTTTAGCTTTAAATTTCTTTCATACTTTTCATCCTCTTTTCTCCGCTTTCCTTTAAAACTTTCACAACTAAAGTTGAAATAATATCCTTTTAGGAAGCGGGTAATAGCCAGAGACCATTTTCCTTATATTCAGGGATGGTCACTCCTAACGGCTAAAAATAATCGCTATCCTCTCCTCCCTCCCTGGCTACGGGCCCGCACCCATCAAACTACTAAACGTACGTAACGTCGCTTAACCTTACTAATCTAACGGAAAGCGGTGTCGCGATGTGGTCGAAGCTTTTTACGTCCTGCAATTGTCATCATGATTCATGCTATGAAAATATTTGTCAAAATTCACACTACTACTACTACTACTACTAAAGTTTACTCAATTCTCAATTCAATTAAAAAAATATTCTTAATTGCTTTCAGATTTTAGCTCTTTAAAATTGGATTTTATGGTTAAGAATGGTAAGAGCCAATTTTTGGGAAATTAAGCCGAGTTTGACCACACCTTTGTGTGAAGAGGACTATCTCAGTTTTCGTGATCTGTTGATTAACCAAAAATTGAGGTTTATATATCATTATCCAAATTTGGTCAAATTCGGCTTAATTTCTCAAAAACTGGGTCTTACCCATCTTAACCTGAAAATCCTATTTCAAAGGGCTAAAATCTAAAAGCAATTAAGAATATATTGAATTAACTAACCTTTATTATTAATAAAATAAATACAGTACAGGAATACTCGAAATTCGTCGTCAATTCGTTCTGGAATAACACGACGAAATACGAAATGACGAATTTTGAGGTAGATTATAACATGTTTCAATGAGAAAACATTTTACTGTATTATGTTATTACAGATTAATCAATCAAATTCTACTCGTTTTTCAGCAAAATATAATGTATATTGCGTTGCTAAACAGTTGAATTTCGTCAATTTCGATCGTTTTTTTTCCATATTTTTTTCAAAAAACGACGAATCTGCGAATATGGATGAGGGATTGCGAAACTATAGGTAGTAAAAGATTGACGACAAATCTGTGAAACGACGAACTTTGAGGTATTCCTGTACTTCTACAATGACACAATTGCAAAGCTGGACTATTTATTGTATTTAATTTGGCCCTGAAGCTTTAGGCTTTATTGGGCTCTTAATTAAAAATAAAATTATTATTAACTAATAATACATAAATTATCATCATCGATATAATTCTTATTCATGATTTAAGATTAATACATACCCTAATAACAAATGCAAAGTAATTATTGAAGGTATTATACCAATACCACACAAAGAAATCAATATTAGATACGAGAGATAAGAGATGCACAATCACGAGTAATGTATCTTTAATCCTTGATTACACACGAGAAATGAATAAACAATTAATAATGGAATAATAGTAATGTACATTAATCCTAGAATTTTATTAGTATGACCAACTTTTAGAAAGTGAAAAGGTTTATTGGCAGACTATAGTCCCTATGTCAAATATTATTTATACAATGACAGTTCACATACGAAGGATAAAAATATATACGATTGATTAGAAATAACACAGTAATGTCGAAGTTAAGTGGAGCTACAGACAGACGTTTTCGTAACCAAGAAGTCCATAGCTTAGAGCAGTGGTTCTTAACCGGGGGGGCGCGCCCGCCTAGAAACAGGAATTTCTCTAATTGTATTTGTTATTCTCTTAACGAGAGCATGGGCTAATATTGAGAAGTTATTGAGAATGTTATTTTGATTGAAGGGGGGCGTGGAGGGAAGGACCAATTCCTAGAGGGGGCATGGTAGTAAAAAGGTTAAGAACCACTGGCTTAGAGGATAAATGGCAGGACTCATGGATAGCTTGGATAATCGGGTTGGTTGATTTTTTAATTCTTTGCATTAGACTGTATTGAACACATCTTGTTACCTCCGGGAAGCTCGGGACATTGCTGGTAGCAAACATTTGCGAAGCTGAGCATCTCGGGGGTAATTTATGTAAGAATCTGAAAGACCTGTTGTCCAGCAAATTTAGAGTTCTGCCAGAACCACTTTTATAATTCACTCAGAATTGCTGTCCATATATATTACTGCAGAAAGTACGAAAGAGTGTATCTTCAGCTTCACTTGCACAGACACAAAAGCTCCTTATAGTCATATTCGCTTTAGCACAAAGGTTTCGAGATTGTTTTCTTATATCCGAGTCATCACTCAAGGAGCTGGTAATAGTTTGACTCAAATACTTAGGTGAAGTAATTGAAGAAGTAAGTGTGTTTTTCATTTTAAACCTAATGTCAGCTGGCTGATTATAGCTTTTAGGATTTAAGTGCATAACCTTAGTTTTTGTAACATTAAAAATAATATGTTTCTGCGAATACACTTCGCAGACTTTTAGTAGCCGATCCAGACCTTTAACAGAAGGACTTAACTTATTAACACCATATCATCGGTATAAACTATTTATCCTTGTGTTATCTATACAAGTAATACAACATCCCACTGTTGCCTCATTAAGTGAAGCAATTAATCCGTCAAGGCTCCTTGCTCTCCCCTATGCTGTTTAATGCGTATATTCTCTCACCCGGCAAGAGCCAAAACATTCGGATAGTACATTGCCCCACCTAACGGTAAAAGAAAAGATTGGTGGGAATACCAAAATTTCAATAAATTTAACATGAACATGTTTGTTTTAAACGAATTTACATTCACAATATTTTTTTTTATCAGCATTTACAGTAAACCATTCCATAGTTTCAATCCAAATGAAAATGGGTAATTTTTTAGATGAAGACAATCTAAATTGAAGTATAACATGCTTCAATCTATTTCTGGTCTGATGCGAGTGGATTTCTTGAGTTGCAAAAATCTATTTACCCCGTTTAAGTTAATGATTTTGCTCTTCCACCCATAAATAAAAGTAAAATATATACCAGTTTCATTACATAATCGAGCTTTAATAGTTTAAGTCCTTTAAATAATGCACCAGAATGATCAAGGAAATCAGCATCAGATAATCTTACCACTCGTTTTTGGATGACAAAGGTACTGTTCAAAGCGTTGTTAGCGGGGTTTCCATCATTATTACTCAGAAAAAAAACATTACAAAAATTAAGATTACGTGTTAATCCCAACATTCTATAAACCAGTATGGATGTAGTTTAATTACAGTATTCTTATTTGAATATGCCGTTGGGAAGCATGACAGCTTTTCAGGCAAGCGAAATATTTCATAAAAATAGTTAAGGTTATACTACTGGAATAAAATAACTACGCCACTGTCCTGAATCTTTTTCTCATACTTATTTTTGTACGAGAGGATCTGATTAAAATCGAAGGATTTCGCGATCTTTCCAACGATGTTTCTGTCACGAATTGTTTCCGAAACAGAACTGAAACAAGAATTCAAAATGTATCGTTGAATTTCAAGTGTCCGATTCATTGAAAAGGAAACGACCACATCTTCATAATCACACTTAATGCCGATGGACGACTGTATGGGGTAATCCCCAGTTAAATCTTCGCCATCATCATCATGCACCACGTATTCCGCGACTCTAAGCAAGGACACGAATTTCTCCGAGTCTTGGCCCTTATCGTAATTCGATCCTTTGTAAACTGCTCCACATTCCCCTGTACAAAGTTTTACGAAACTTTGGGCCTCTGGCACGGGTTCCAGCTCGATCTTTACCATCCACTGCAATCCTTTGTCATTGCAAGAAATTTTGAGAAAAGCTTCGAAATTATTTAACTTTGGCTTCAAGCACTTCTTCAAGTCCTCAAACTAGAATGAACAAATATTTCATTAATGAAGAGGTAGAACAAAAGTCAAATTGCAATAATAATAATCTTAATATATTGTATGTTCAAATACATCTTTAACTTAAAACTTTGTATAAAAGTTAAAAACATTAAGTCACTGTCACAAATAAAAATTCAGTTAACTTTTCTGAAAAGCTCAAAACTTGAAACAAAGATTTTATACTCTATGTACAAGAAGACATAAAATAGGATATTTTCCATTATTTATCGCGTTATCCCGCCAAATGAATATTAGGTATGGACCACCTTCGGTCTACAGTGAGAACTAAGCTTTGCACAGAGACAGACTCAGATGATTTAAAAGTATAGCAAAAATTGAATATTATCCGATTAATCTTCAAAAAAATACAAACCTATATAATTAATTTAAGCGAGCCTATATTTGATTCTATATTAAGCTTCGCAAGATATTAAAATATAATATTTAAGTCGATGACGTTTTTTGTTATTAATTCACTTCTCCTTCCAAACTCTGAATGGCAGAAGAAAAAAGGTGACACAAAAGTGAACAGAGTTTCAAATCTTGTTATAAATCATTTTTTGCTTCAATGACTGATCTTATCTTGAGTAGTTTACAGAACACTGATTCTTCTCAACTCTCAAAATAGATGGAATAAAATGTGAACCGATTAAAAATATTCTGAATTTGTTTTTTACACGAAATATATAAAAAAAATGAACCTGTTTTTCTTTTTCGAAGCATTTTACAAGGTGAATAAAACTAGAGAGAACTAACAAATAAAGAGAGATGGTGGTGATAGTCTAAAATTTCATTTATTCATTGTCAAGTTGTCAAAGCGAGAAAAGCAGTTATGTAATTAATACAGTATCAATCCTTCAAGAAGAAAAAATTTAAATGCGATAATGACACGAATTCACGCAAAGTGTTCTATTTTTGTGCGCATTATTTTTTGTCAGTTGCATCACTTGTCATCTCTGACACGGGATTCGAACCGCGGGTCTCCGCACATCTGGACGGTTACGTATCCAACTACTGCCAACCCCCAACGTCGGGCGAAAACCAGAAAGCAGTTTTGAAACGTGGCCATGAACTAATTCACTGCGTGTAAACGAGAGAATTTCTGAATTCTTGTCAGGATTGAATGTTTATCTTTAAAAAGATCCACGTCAATATGGTAACTCAAATCGCATCTAAATCACGACATACAATACTGCAGAGCGTCCGAAATGTCTTTGCCCAAATGAGATTTACATTACTTAATTAATTACACTAACGTGTTTTGAAGTGAATGGGGACATTTTTGACGTGTGTGTGTGTGCGCGCGCGCGCGCACGCTTTTTCTCCAACTGAACATCACAAACGTTTGGGTAAATTACTACATTTGACAAATATTTTTCAATTTTGACCTTTGAAATTCTAATAATCAAAATTCAATTTAAAAAATGTCACTCTATTCAGCAATGTTTTTTTATTTTCAGTATTCCAAGATGTATTAGTAATCTTACTTTAATTCTACACTTTTGCATCCAGATTTTGGCAAAGCTTATACGCTAGATATTTGATAAATTAATTCAACAATTACAATTTTAATTTGAGCATTCATTTGTATCTCTTTCAATAATGGTGCATTTGGACAAACTTGCGTTATTTTCTTTCATATTAAATTGCCAATTAAACTTATTATTTCACGAGATATCTATGAATTACTTCGCGATACAAGTATACAAGTATACATCCATCAACAAAATTTCGTTTCCTAATGAATTGGGGTGAGAAGGCGGAAATAGGTCGGATGCGAGATAGAGAAGGCACTGAAGAAAAGAAAAGGTAGATAGTATAGCGCACACAACCATTCGCGAGGAACCATGGTAGATCAGTATCCCCCACCCCCAACTGCATGGATAAATTCCACGCCTAAACTGACCTTCATACGCCATACATGGTGGCGCTCCCAGGACTTATCAAGAGTAAAAAAAAAAAAGACTCACTACTTACATACTTCCAACAAACTTCTTCCATTCCAACTTATTTGCAGCCACTTCTTGCGCGTCATTCATATCAAATCCACGCTCATTCACCGTGTCCATCCATCTTCTCAGCCTTCCTCTCCTCATTCCACCTTCACAGACACTCTTATACACTTATCTTCTGTTATTTCTACATGCCCAAACCACCTTTGCACACTTTCCTCAATTTTCATTTCCAATATATTTCTGACCACCACCTCTTTCCACAACCACACGATTTCTTAATCTGTCAATCCCAAGCATGCCACACACGATCCTCAGATTATTTATCCATCTCAACTGCTCTTACCCTTCTTTACCCTTTCATACCATGCTGTTTCACACCCATACAAAAGGGTCGGTACTAACACATTTTCATGTAAACATCTCGCAGCATCTCTGCCCAGTCTCCACTTCCTCAACTGCTTTCAACGCACCAGACACCTTTTTCCCTCAATTCTACCATATACTTCATCCGAACTCGTACCGCTTTTGTTTAATACACATTCCAAACACTTAAAAAAACTCGTCATCTCTAACGTCTCACCATCACATGAAAACTTAAATTCCCTCTCCCTCCACAATCACTAACTTGCTTTTACCCACATTCATTTTCAACAATCTTCTCTTTCACACCACCACAAAACTACTTCCTGCAAATCTCACACTCTAGACAAATAGCACAAAGTATATTTATTATTTAGTTCAGTCACCAATGTAACACTAATGTATAAGGTGTCCCAGAAGTCTGGACCCATAAGAAAAATAGACATCATATTTTTAAAGTGAAAAACCCATTTCTGATGTCAGTTTTACATATTTCAGGAAAGAAAATACCTTGATGGCTCAGTATGCCAATCAAGAGAAGGTGGAACTGGTATTGCTAGTTTCCAGAAAAAGCCAGAGGGAGGCATGTTCGTGAAATAAATGACGTGCCTCCCCCTGGCTTTTTCTGGAAACATGTAGCAATATCAGTTCCACCTTCTCTTGATTGATATACCTGAGCCATCTGGGTATTTTCTTTCCTGAAATATGTAAAACTGACATTAAAAATAATGTCTATTTTCCCTATGGGTCCAGACTTCTGGGACACCCTGTACATTAAAATTACGCGAGTAAACAATAATCAAAAAACAAACAAAACATCTTTATTGAAGATCATTCACAATTCATAGCCACTTAACCTAACATACAAGTATAATCTTAACATACACTGAACTTAATACAAAAATAAGGCCAACATAGCCACTTAACCCGACATACAGGTACAAAAATAAGGCCAGCATAGCCATTTGCCTAACATACAAATACAATCTTATTATAACACTTAACTTAATATACATTCATCCAAAATATCCTCTTCAACAGAAGCTCACATGAAGTATGTGTCCAAATGTATGTTGCAAAGTAGCAATTGTCAATTACATCCTCAGTAATGATAGAAAGGTTGTAAGTAATTTCTCTAAAATAAATTCCCTCAACTCAATTAAGAATATGGTTCTATTCCTCGTCTCTCGAGCATTTCTACAAACTTAAAGTGTTTGATCAATCTTCTGTATTACCAACCTTTCCACCAGATTCACCTTTGCAGTTTTTCACTTCTTTCAAGAATAACTTTCTTCATATATTGTTCATCCATCTTCCTTTCCAGTTCTTCACCTACTTTCTTTTTACTTCATTTTAACACTTACTCACCGTCTTTCTTCCCTTCTTTGTATCTGTCATTTTATCTTCATCTTTCACCACTGCCAGGATGTGCTTGTAGCATTCTTCTATTTCACTATATTGTTTCACCATACAGTCACATCTATATTTGCTCCATTTTGTGCGCGCGTGCACACACACACACACACACCAGATGCTGTTTTCTAAACATTCATTGCACATATCCCACATATTTTGTACATGCAAGTAGCTGTCATCTCCCACAGTTATTTTTATTCAAAATTATTTATGGTAAAATTTCCTTACCAAAACGGTGCAAGCATTTACATCAACTTCAGCCAGTGTCAATGCATGAATGAAAATCAAATTATCCTGGACAGAAACTTTTCCATACTTAATTTTATTCACGACTCTATGAGCAGCAAAAATCTGCTCACCATTTATTTTTCTGTTGTATATCTGCAATAAGTAAATAAATTTTAGTAGAAATTCATCCAAAGAAAACTGTTAACTATTGAAATTACAGTAGAGTACTCTGCAAGTAACATGATTGGACCAGGTTTATGCTAACTTCTTTTACTCTAACAGCATTGCAGTTGGAAGATTGCTGTTGAGTGACAGCAATCAGTAGTAGTTAGGTCTTAGTGATAATCATTAAGAAGTTCTATGTTTTACCTCAATCCAGATTGGGTCCAGCAACTTTTTTTTTTTTCCCAAGGCATCTTTTCTTTATCAAAACTGCTCCTCATATAAACCCCTGCCTAAAGTTAGGCCTAGGACAGGGTTTCCCAACCTTGGTGTTGTGAACCAATCTGGTAATTTTATTTTCAATTCCCTTCCCTTCCTACAGACATCTGACAAGACATTTATCAATCATGGATGTGGTTGCATACAACAGCTGAAATCCAGGCCCTTCCCATGCATAATAAATGCTGTGTTTATGAAGTATATACTTATATACAGGGTGTCCCATAAGTTCGGCATCATAGGAGAAATTTATATTTTTCTATTTCTACAAACCATAATTCATATTTTTCTCTTTCAACAAGCCATATGCTCTGGATGCCAATTTCCCATCCACCATTCTGCTCAGTGACAAGGCTGTTTTTTATGGAAATGGTGAGGTAAATCGACAGAACACCCACTATTGGTCTCAAAACAACCCTCACTGGTATACCTCTTCAAAGGAACAAGGTGCATCTCGGGTGATGGTATGGTGTGGTATTTGGAAGGATCGCATCACAGGCCCCCTCTTTTCCAATGAACATGTCACTGGAGGCATCTACCTACGTATGCTCAAGGAAGAAGCATTTCCCAGTGTCTTGAACAAAGAAGGAAATTTCCCAACATGGTTCCAGCAAGACGGCGCTCCTGCACATTACTGCACCCAAGTAAGGGAATACCTGTACCAACAATTCCCTGGTCATTGGATAGGACGTTGAGGGCCTGTGGAATGGCCAGCTAGAAGTCTGGATCTCACGCCACTAGATTTTTATCTCTGGGGCCACTTGAAAGCACTGGTATATGCAGAGAAAATTAGGACTGTTGAACATTTGCGGCAGCACATTATTGGGGCATGTAACACCATTACCCCTGACATCATTCACCATGTGCTTGCTGACTGGGTATCACATCTGAATTTGTGTATTGAAAACAATGGTGGACATATTGAGCACATTCTGTAAATAAAAGCTTTTGTTTTGCTTTTTTTATTATTTTTCCTATGATGCCGGACTTATGGGACACCCTGTATATAAAATAACTTTTGGGGAGTTTGTTGAACTTTGACCAATGTTTGGGGTTGAACATGATTTTCAGGGGGTTGCACATGATAAAGGTTAGGAAGCCCTGGCCTAGGACCTTAATGGTAAAGACATGAAAATGCTACCAAGGCTAACAAGTAGCTACCTGCTATTTTACCCAGTACCTTTGCTGGACAGGCTATCCATGATTCAACCATAATTATAGAACAAAGTCAGATAAGAGGAACCTAACTTAACTGGCTAGAAAGAGTAAAAATCTAAAAGGGATTCTTATCTTCCAAACAAGTCAGAGAAATTCTGAGGAAAAATTTTCAGAGGCATGAGGAAGAAAAGGGAAGAAAGAAGGAATGGCACAGCCATAATTGAAATTCTATCTTTCACATTTTTGGACCACCTTAATATACATGTTATATGGGCCTAGACTATTTCCTATAATGATAGCATACCATAATGTTAGGCAGTTTTTGCCAGAACAGACCACCATTCACCCATACATAGCCAGGACTCTAGTAAATCTTAACTCAAGCTAGATCAAAATTGAGCAGTTTGGCAGAGCTTGAGGAATCACTTTTTAGATAACCATAATAGTAGTTTTAGATGGGGATTTTGTGTCACTTTTACCCATTTTCTACAGATTTGGAGTCATTTCACACCTTTTTAGAATCTGTGCATCACTTCAGCCAAACTTCTCATAATGGAGCTACAAGGAATGAATATACCATATTTACTCGCACATAATGCACATGACTTTTACCCTTTTCCCATCTTTAAATTGGGGTACACACTATATGTGTAGGCAAAACATGAAAAAATATCAGTAATATATAGGTGTAACATGCAAGCAAATGTTTGTTTCTAAATCTGGTCTCTGAAAATCAGAGTGCACATTATACATGAGTAAATATGGTAATACCCTACCTATTTCATTTTATTTTTAAAGAACCATCATAGTATAACAATGGCCTACAGTACTGTACCTCATACAGAAATGAACTCTGACTGTCAAAGCTATCCAGGTTTAATGTCACACACACTTCACATGAAGCAGAACTAAGGGCATTATTCTCTGATTTGTTGAACTGTTGCTGAAGCTCTAAAAGTGTTTGCAATGAAGTTTCCACATATTGCTCTTTATTCTCCAATCCCTGCAGTTTGATAAGACCACTTTCAAGAAAAGCCAAATGTGTTTTATTGCCTTCTATTTTTTCCTGTAATTTTTCCTTAGCATGAAGATATTTACTCATTAGTCTCGCATGCCTTAAATTAAACTGATCTTTTAAGGAACAATGCTTTTTGTAGCTGGTTGATAAACTTAATAAGTCATAATTTGTAGGATACTCAGAGGCACTTCTTTTCTTCCCCATTTCTCTTCTGCACTTTGGACAAGATGAAGAATTTTTCAGCAAAAAAGACATACAGCATAAACATAGAGTATGGCCACATTCTAAGACTTTTGGAGCAAATGTCTTTTCATCAAATACAACATAACAAACTTTACAGGTAATGTCTTCCATTGTACTACACCTATGCTGAAAGAATTTACAAAAAGATAGCATTAGAATTTGATTTAAAAAACTCTACTGTGACTAGCTTAATGATAAAACCTAATAGCATGTCCTATAGTCCGAGTATTTTCCCTACTGAATTCTCAAATAATGTCCAAAGAATGAATATTTTTCTTACATTAAAGAATAGTAAAAAAAATAAATAAACCACTCCTGTGTTTTATTTATGACCATTTTCTTGTTTGTTTTAAGCTTGTTTAACAACTGTTGTATGCAGGAGCTGGGAGAGAGGGGTGCATGAGATGTCAAAGCACCAGGACCCAGGCTAGAAGATAGAGGTGGTAAAGGGGCCCAGAGTCAAAAGTAACACCAGGGCCAATGATTCCTCACTTAGGCCTTGGCTGTACAAGGTGTGTTCAAAAAGTTCCTGAACTAGTTATGCTGCACGTGCATCATGTGATGCATGTTGTAGTGTGACTCAGTCTGTGTTCAAAGACAGTTACCGCTTGTTGATATTGTATTTCGTTCTCTCAATATTTACTGTTTTGTGGTCATTTTGTGTGTTTTGTCACATTTTGTGCATTTGAATAATGGCTACTGTTGAAGAACAATATGTGTGCACAAAATTTTGCAGTTAGATTTAACTGGGCAAGACTGTTTCTGAAACCCATGCCATGCTAAACACAGCATTTGGCAATGATGCCTTAAGTTGGACAACCACTTTTGAGTGGCACAAGCGCTTTGAGGAAGGCTGAACATTGATGGAGGATGATGCAAAGGTGGAACAACCTTCCACTTTGAGAACTGATGACACTGTTGCTTGTGTTTGTGAAATGATTTTAGGGAACCATAGAATGACAGTCAGGGAAGTCACAGACAAAATGGACATTTTGATAGGATCATTCCACACAATACTCAGAAAGAATTTGGGGATGCATCAAGTGTCAGCCAAATTTGTGCCATGACTCTTGAGTGCCAAGCAGAAAGAGCAACATCATGTGTCTCAAGACCTCCTTCAATGTGCCAATCTTGATGGAAATTTTCTCAGAAACATCACTGTGGGTGATGAGACATGGATATACAGGTATGATGTTGAAACAAAACAGCAGTCATCGCAATGGAAGTGTGCATGTCCCCAAGACCTAAAAAAGCACAGCAAGTCTGATTGAATGTGAATGCAATGCTGGTAATTTTTTTCAATTACTATGGACTCGTTCATTACAAATTCATCCCTAGAGGGAGGGGAGGGTTGGTGATTTTTTTATTTTTTTAAAGAATAAAAAAAATCAGCTCTATTTGATTTTTCTCTCCATGTTCAAGATACACTGAAACAACAAGTCAAAAAAGATCCTTTTCATTCCTATAAGTTCCTGTACACTAACAACATGAAGTACCATATTTCCCGGCGTATAACGCGCACCCTAATTTTGAAGAGAAAATTTAGGAAAAAATATACCTCCTACCTCACTTCACATGTACAATTTTAATGAGTTAATTTTAACGCAGGGTGATTTTTGGAGTATTTTGGGGGAAAAAAAAGTGCGCGTTATACGCTGGGAAATACAGTAATTGAAGCAAACTATTGTATTAGCTATTTAAACAGCTAAGTTATTTTCAAGGTTGGATAAGAATTTGCCCCTTTGCAATATGCGGAAGGTGCCAGTTTGTGAATATATCTAGATTTATTCTAGGCCTAGAGTGCAATAGCTGTTGCAATGAGCACCATGTGAGTACATGTAAACCAAGGGCAGCAATTGGGTTAGGCTAAAGTTAAAAAAGGATTCTTACTATATTACGATAATAATTTATATATATGGAATAATAAAGATGTTATATCTCTGTTTTTCTTTTCTTATTTTTATAATATAGATCCAATTTCTAATTAGGATAAACTGACAATATCTTCAAAAAAAACAAATATGTTTTTGCTATACATTTAATAAGCTACACTGCACTGTATACAATCAATTTATTTAACTTGAGCTGCAAAATTAGTATTCCTTTTCAAAACTTCCCACCATCATTATGGTTGACTTCATTCTCATAGATGTTCTTCCAGAAATGCTGCACTTGTTCTTTTTCAGGCAGTCTTTCTACCTTTATCTGGGCATATTTTAATTCTCTAAATAGTTTCATTGGGTTATCTTCAAACATCTCATTTTGTTTCTTTTCTTTGTCTAATCGTATATATCTTGCCAATTTTTTGGCTTTTGCTGACAGGTCTAGTTTTTTCCTGATAACAATGCTGTGGGGGTTGTAAAGTCCCCCCCCCCCCCCCGAATTTCAAAATGCGGGGGGGGGGGGGGAGGGTCACAAAACCCCCACCCTAATTTTCAAGTCCTATCTGGTTCTCAAGTTTTTCTCTCCCCACAGGAGTCTAGTTAGTAAGCCTGTTAACTGTAAAAATACTGTAACTGCTAGCCTGTATTTGATCTTGGAAGCCTATTAAAAGGTTATGAAACCTGAATAGATTGCCAGATAGACAGGATGAGATTAATACAGATGTGTCCTTTTCAAAGCCAAGGGAGTTTGGAAAGCCTTTAAAGATATGATGTTAAGTGCTCTAGCTTGTAATTCTTGGCCAGTGTACAATAGGAATAAAGACTTGTTCATAATTCTTATTCCCAGTTATTGTAGTGTTGTCATTTGTATTTCACCATCATTATTAGTAAAAGTAGACATATATACAAGTGTAAAAATGAACAATGAATAATTCCTATATAATCAATATTCATTTTTACATGAGAAACCAAAATTGCCTGAGCGAGTTTGGATAGAATTTCAACTTGTGCTATTCTATTATGGTTGTCTTGCATTTAACCCTCATCCCTAAAATTTAATAGATTATGCATACACATTGCATATAACAGGATTGGAACCGGTAGTTGTACTTCTTAGTCCTTAATACCCACTCTTTGTCTCTAATTCATTTCTTTTAAATCCTCCCAATAATGACTTACACTGTACGTATGACATAATTTGAATAACTATAACATCATAAAAGTAACTTAATTTCCTTCACGTTTTCCATACCTTGAACACTGAATCACGTGTTTAGTATGTGGACATCTTCCATATTCAATGCATGGTAAATTCTTTAATAATAATAAAAACTGGTGCTATGTAGTATATTATTATTATTATTATTCAACCATATTTATCCATACATTCATATCTTATCTTGACCATTATCCTTTATTAATTTTATTACTTATTTTCCTAGCTATTGTCTACTGATGCCCTATCAACCTATCAGTCCATGTTTACTCATGTTTATATTACGCACACAACCTATTGTGTTACGTACTGATATGTGTACAATACTTTGTGCATTCATACATATACCCTGATGATCATGCTTATGTACATAGTTACGTACATGTAAATATGTCCACAATAAACTTGAAAATGCTTATGCAAGTGTACACAATTTGATGATCACACCACAAATTAACATCTGAAAACGTAAAATCTCCTCTCGCTGTGATTTGAATTGAATAATAAAAAATATATATATATATATATATATATATATATATATATATATATATATATATATATATATATATACCATATGTGCCCATGTACTTTGTGTTATATTCCTAACATCTTAATTGTCTATAAATATGAAACACTGTACAAACAAAAAGCTATAGTTAACTGTTTAATTGTAATTAACTGTAATACTTTAATATAATGTAATTAACGTACTTTAATGAAACTGTAATTAACGATAAGTGAATGTGAATTAATCCATAATTATAATCATAATTGTTGTAAACCAAAATTACAATGTACTCAGTGATGTACTTAGATTGTACTCAATGTACTACAAAATTATGTCGCCCTTTAGAAATGTATACTCAGCAAAAATACAATTATTCTTTATTATTTTTTTTAAAATTTTTATTTGGAATCTTTCAAAAATCTGATCATGTGTTTAAAGGGGGAAACTTAACCTTCAAACTGTGTTCCCCCAAAATTTTGATTATATATAAAGCATGTAATTCTAAAATAACTTTACTTCGACTTCAATTATGATGATGATGACGACTTCTTAGACTTCACTCCCAGAGGAGGGGGGCAGAGGCCCCTTGCCTCCTTAATTTTTTAGATTCCAGCCTGAGCCATGGTCGAAAGAGGTCGAACCTCTACCCCTGTACATTCAGAGCACTACCTTTACATTTTTAGAAGTAAATTACAGTAAAAGAAAGTTTTTCTTTTATCTTTTCCATCGAGCCATGCTCTTGTCCAAGAACTCAGTCAATAAAGAAAGAGAAAAAAAGAAAGAATTAATAACAGTCTGTTGACCCTATGGCAAGAGGAAAAAATTAGAATGTTATAGAAGAAAACTATCATGAGAAATATCCGTTGCTGCCTCCTAACCAGAACCCCCATTGACTCCGAACCAACCAGGCCATAGATGGAGGGGTTAACATAAGTTTTTGGAAACTGTGACTGAGTATAGATAGGTGTAATAAATCCAGCCAGGTTAGAATCAGACATCAGACCTTTACTTATTACCCAGTTTGCAGTGCATGCTGGAGCCCTGGAGTTTCCTTTAGCCAAACCCAGTCATGTAACTAGCTAGAGAACCTATTATTATTATAGGACACCAGTCACATTATTCCAGAGTTAGGGTTTTGCCCATGCTTGTTTGGCACTGATTATAGGTTGATTAATTCATGTGAGATAGGTTTGCCATAATTGGGTCATTCCATGTCAGTTCAATGGTGATAAAAACGTGACCATCACCGATTTTTTTGAAAATTGGCACACTTATAGATCTCAATGAGAAAAATAGAATGACGCTTGTTTCAACACACTGTCATATGGTTCAGGAGATATGGCCCTTCAAATTTTGTAAAAAAATATCAATTTCCAAGGTCAAACCATATTTCAACATGAAATATCTCGGCTCCTATTGCACTTACAGAGACCATTAAACACTATTTTAAAGCTTTTAAGCAGATCTACAACTTTGTTTCTATTCATATTTTACTTCAGTGATAAAAAAAAAATTTGATCTTATTTTTGACCTTTGACCTTGTGTAGGTCATTTGATGTCAACTGATTTTTCTCCTCCTTTCACCCAATTTTGGGTACACATGTCTACCTTAACCTAAAACAAGATTTTTAGTGTTGATTAAATTAGTATAGACACTACAGCCATTTCAGTAGACCATACCCACCTCCATTTTGACCAAGTACCTTTTTCCACCAAACTTTGGAGCACCATATCTTTGGAACTGTTTGAGCTAGAGTGTTGAGAAAAATATCATTAGTTTTTCTGAGATATATAATGTCTGCTAATTTTCAAAAAAATCAGTAATTATCTAACCTAACCTAACCCAGTTATTTGGTCGAATAAGTATCTAGCCCTATTATAAAATTTTTTTTTTTTTTGCATATTTCAGAGAATTATATAATATAGGTAATTTGAATAACATAATTAATTAATTTATATGGACATTCAAAAGTGTGAAGAACTTCGAACCTGCTATCCTGTTTAAAAGTTAAGCTATGTACGTATATAAGTACCTTATACTAGGCTATAGGTACTACGCTATAGAATAAGTTAAGTTTTAAGTTAGATAAGTTTTAATAGAATTACTTAACTTTGTGTATTTATTCATTGTGTACAACAGTATGTACCCATGTGAAAAGAAGCTTATTTAAACTTTGGAGCAAGGATTTTTTTGGCATCTGCATTTATTCCAATCTGTAAATCAAACTGCACATTTTTTCTTGTTGTAGACCTCTGAAACAAGATCAGTAGGTCCCAAATTTTATTTGTGCCATCTAAGCAAAAATAGCTTTTAACAGGGTTGGATACAATGAATAATTATAATTGTATTTTTAATTAATTGATCCTAATTTCCATTAATTGTAATTGATTCAAAATAAAATAAAAATAAAAGTAATCGTAATTGATTTTTGAGCTATAACTGATGTAATTGATCAATTAATGTCAATTGTTAGAAATTATACCCCTAGATCTGGCAGTCATACATCATCCAATGAAAATAAACCTTTGATAGTTTATACTTTATTTAGTTATACTTAGATATAGATATATATTTATTTTAGATATTTAGATACAGTAAACTTCCCAAATAACGGCACCCTCGGGGATTTGAGGGTGCCGTTATTGCGAATTTTCTGTTGTCTCAGAAGTTTTTTTTAAAATGTATTTAATGCGTAAATAAAGGGGGATAAATAAAATAGAGAGATAATGAATACTACTTTTTTAACTGGTAAATGCACAGTATGTAAATAAAGCAAAAAGAACATTTTAAAATTGAAAAAATACTATTCTAAATTCTCCACCACAAGTGCTTCATCTGTAGAGGGTGCATTTTCTTCAATTGATTTCTTCAAGAATTTTCTTATGTCACCTTGTTGCGCGGATGCTTGTTTTTTTGTTAACATCGTGTTTTTAAGCATATGTGCTTGCATTAATTCTTGCATATTGAAGCTTAGATTTTGTTAAAAAAAACTGAGAACCGTGTCCATGCACAATTGTGCAGCGGCCCAAGTTGTTCTTTTTTGTGTTTTCTTCTCAGTAACTTTCAGCAACATTGCGAGAGGGGGTGTATTCACTTATAATTTAACGTTATAAATGTAGCACTGAGCGTTCCACGTATTGTCGGTACAGAGTTTACTTTCAAAATGGCGCCGGATGTAAACAAAGTCATGCGCGCTGCCATTTTCTTTACTGTACAACAATTTTTAAAAGTGCCGTTATCTCGAGTATTCCATTATTTTGAGTGCCGTTATTTCGGAAGTTTACTGTACAGTATTCCCTCGCTTAACACTATTAATTAATCCCTGTAAAGTGCCATGTTAAATGAAATCGTGTTAATCGAATATAAAAACACATGTAAAATATTGTAATTCATCCAACTTTTTCTTTCAAAATTCATTTTTAATATACTGTACTGTATATTTCTTCTTTACTACTGTACTTATAAAAAATTAAAAGGAAAAATAAAATAGGTACGAAAAATCATAAATTTATTGTTCAAACAACATTTAATTCTTTTTTGAGAAAAATTTATAAAAAAAATAAATTTATTGTTCAAACATTTAATTCTTTTTTGAGAAAAATTTATCTAACGTAGTCTGGATGCACTTCTTCTTTCTCTTCTCTTCAAACTCTTTCCGGTAGCAGCTCAGTGCATTATCAATCATTCGGTGGACCTGCATACTACTTTCAAGATCTGGATCTAAATTCATAAGTTGCTGCTTCAACTCTTCAGAAGTGCAAAAAAGTGCAGGCTAACTAAAACAATGAGTCCGTGAGACCGTGATGTGTCTCATGCCTCTTTGTCTCGGTGGTAAGACGTTGCCTGCCTGCTGTTGCTATGGAAATGGAATACGTGCTAAATTTGAAATTTAAGTTTTAGGACTGTGTTGAGTGAAATTTCTTCGTGTTAAATAAAAAGGGGTTGCAATTAATAAACCGTGTTAACTCGAAAACCATGCTAATCAAAACCGTGTTAAGCGAGGGAATACTGTATATAGAATAGATAGTTATATTTGCGTAATTATAATTGATTCAAACAAAATTAATTGTAATTGATCTTGAAATTGTGAAGTACAATACTAACTGTAATTAATTTGAAGAAAAATAAAAAAATTGTAATTGTTTCCATTTTGTGTAATTGAACCCAACCCTGGCTTTTAAGCTACATGTTTTTTTTTCTTTTTAGATAAACATGGATTTCAGCAGTTTGAATATGGGCAGGTTCTGTTGTGACCCATTTAAAAAACACAAAGGAAAAGTGAAAAAAGGCATTTGTGCATTGACTGAAAATTTGATTGATCAAAATCCTGAATTGAAACTAACAAATAATCATAAAGCATGTGCAACCTGTCAAAATATACTAGCAAATCGTCCATCCCCAATGCCTGAATGTGAACCACTTGAAAAATCACCATCCACCTCATCAAGTGCCCCATCTGAGCTAGAAACTGTTGGAGATGTAGTTGAAATGCAGTATGAGCTTAGTAAATTCAATGCTTCATTGGCCACACTTGATGAGACCCCAATAAAACCATGTAAACTCTCTGACAGCGCTGGTTACGCAAAGAGAAAGTTGAGGAATGTAGGAGTTGTGAAAAGAAAGCTTGAACTTGCAACTAAACAACCAATTTCATGCAGTGACTCAGATGATACAGAACTGGAGATTCTTCAACAACTAAAAGAGAAATTTAATCAAGTGACAAGTCGAAGTGAAAAAGTGAGACAAATCTTATGGTACTTTTCTCAACACTCTAGCTCAGTGCTCTTCAACCTTTTGTAACTTCTGAATCTCCGTATCGCCCACCAAAATTAAAAATGCAAAAACTCAAACTAAAAGTTATATACCCTGCATAAAACAATAAAATTAATTGCAATAACCTTTAGATTAATGAGATCCTTGAGCCACTAGTGGGTGGTACTGCCCAGGTTGAAGAGCACTGCTCTAGCTCAAACAGTTCCAAAGAAACGGTGCTCCAAAGTTTGGTGGAAAAAGGTACTTGGTCAAAATGGAGGTAGGAGTCCACTGAAATGGCTGTAGTGTCTATACTAACTTAATCAACACTAAAAATCTTGTTCTAGGTTAAGGTAGACATGTGTACCCAAAATTGGGCGAAAGGAGAAAAAAATCAGTTGTGACATCAAATGAACTACACAAGGTCAAAGGTCAAAAATAATTTTTTTTTTTTTTACCACTGAAGTAAAATATGAATAGAAACAAAGTTATAGATCTGCTTAAAAGCTTTAAAATAGTGTTTAAATGGTTGGTCTCTGTAAGTGCAATAGGAGCCGAGATATTTCATGTTGAAATATGGTATGACCTTGGAAATTGACCTTTTTTTACAAAATTCGAATGGCCATATCTCCGGAACAATATGACCTAGTGTTGAAACAAGTGCCATTGTTTTTTTCACCGAGATCTATAAGTGTGCCAATTTTCCAAAAAATTGGTGATGGTCACGTTTTTTCAACCCAAAATTCTGTTGAACTGACATGGAATGACCCAATTGTCAATGTTTGTAGTTATCATTCTTTTATGATGGTTATTTAATATTGTGTTTTGATTTCATGAGTAAATTATGTTTTCCAGTGATCAATTATGAAGGCATGATTCCAGTTAATGTTTGTTGATTAATTGTCTGTTATGTTATTATTGTGATTAATGGTGCTTGGTGCATGTAACTAATAATCTTGTGTTGTCTAGGCAACTAGTTGGGACTCGACTCACATGGTACAGATTCATCAGGCTTGGATTGTGGATCCAATCCAGTGGGAGCTACACAGTCCATTGAAGTTGTGTCAACCACTGTTGGCCACTGGGATTTGCCCTGGAATCAGGCCTGTGACCCTAACCCGACTAACTAGCCAGTGTATAAGTGTATAAAGAAAAAATTCAGGTCATAGGGGGTTGTCAAGTTTGGAGGGTAGCTAGGCTGGGATAAGGGTTCACATTCTGTGCAAGTCATTTCCAGTGCTTGTCTCCCACTTGCTTTCTATCCTTTCTGCCAAAACTCACTAAGTGTTATTTGTTTTCTAGGGGTTTTGTTAATTGTGATTCATTGCCAGTCTTTTTTGTTAGGTATGTTTATACTTTTATATTGAATAAATGTGTATTTCAGATATAATAGAGAAAAAAAAACAGTAGTTTACTTCCATTAGGTTCACCTTTACATTCCAGAGTGTGTTAACCCAGTTTTGCCTGTGAGAATGAATGCAAGTGCAGTTCCTTTTGTTCCCCAGGGATATGAGGCAATAGAGCTAGTCTCAGTTTCTGGTGGTAGGAACGAATCATTGATTGTGAATCCAGGTACTGATTGTCCCAATAGGTCCCCAGTTAGTTGCGAACCTGCTAGTAATAACCTAGGGTGTCCAGGTCCATTTGGTCTGGATGGGAGTGTAAATATTCCTGAAGAGCCTGATAAGGAGCAACCCCCTGACCAGAACAATGAACCAGAAGCTGATGCTCCTGAAATATATTTGGTAAATAGTAATGTCTCTGACAATGATGGGTTGGATGAGATGTCTGGACAGTTAGCACCTCAATCTTTACTGAAGGTGGATATACGGATTAAACATTCGGAGAACTACTTGGCAGTACTTGATTCTGGAGTTACAGTTGGAATCCTGGATCGCTCAGTGGTAGAGGAACTGGAGTTAACTCCAGAGATGCAGAGCTGTAACCTGAGGATTCGAAGGATTGGAGTGAACAACCATGTTAAACCACTGGGGTTATCAATTCATGGAATGGAGATGGAGCCTGTTCTGTTTGCAGTGGTCAAAAGGTTGAAGTTCCCAGTTGTATTGGGAATGAATTTTCTTGTTGAAAACAGTCTCTGAGTTAATGTGAAAAGGAAGAGCATAACGCAAGCTTATAAAGATGGGCAAATGGAGGAAATTTACTTGAAGAGTGAGAATGCACCATGTAGAAGGGTGATCTGGAATATTCCCTGTTATGCATCAACAGATGTGAAATTAAGTACCTGCAGATATCACCAAGTTCCTGTAGCTTGCTTGAATGTAATTGAAGGTGAAGGAAGACTGGAGTACTGTTTTGAGGATGATGATGGAGATCCCCAACTCCAGGGCAAAGTGTATGGTCATGGTTGGATGGATTGGCTGGGATGACAGAAGTGTTGGTAATGAAGTTGACCCCAGAAGCACAGAAAATCAAGGTGGGCGAATGGATAGGGACTATAAGATTAATTGTCTATGAAGAAGAACTGGACTTTCCAGTGGCTGAAAAGAAGAGAATTGAGGTGTTCATGACTGGAGCCCAAGCTGAACAACCAGGCTGGACAGAATGCCTATGAACTGAAATAACCATGTCACCAGAGTTGAAGTTAGAAGAGAGGGAGAAGGTTTTACAAATGTTGGCTTGTTGGGAGAAAGTGTTGAGTCAGGGGGATGATGATGTAGGTTTTGTGAATTGTGTACCATACCGGATAGAGTTGTATAATGATACCCCTATCCGACAATGACCCCGTAGATTCCCAGAACCAGTTGCAGAAGCGGTGAAGCCCAGTGCCAGGAATTACTCTTGCTTGATATCATAGAACCTAGCATTTCCCCATGGAGTTCGCCTGTTGTCCCTATCCGAAAGAAGGATGGTTCAATTAGAATGTGCGTTGACTACAAAAAATTGAATGAAGTGACCATACCAGACCAATTTCCAATGTTCAACTTAACGGATGTAGTTTTTAGTCTTCATGAAACCTGTTACTTCACTTCCCTAGACATGGTACAAGGTTATCAAATGCCAATTGCCAAAGAGAGCCGAGAGAGCACTGCTTTCTCAACCACCAGAGGGCATTGGCAGTTTAAGCAACTGAGTTTTGGATTAAAGAATGCTCCCGCTAGTTTCCAACGGATGGTACAAGAAGTGTTACATGGTTTTCCAAGAAGTAGAGTTGTCATCTACATTGATGATATCCTAATAATGGGCAAGTCATTCGAAGAACATCTTCAACTGGTAGATAAAGTCCTGTATACTCTGAAGAAGTCTGGCATAAAGGTCAAACCTGTGAAATGTCAGTGGTTCCAAACTGAGGTTGCATTTTTGGGACACCTGGTTGGGAAAGAAGGTTTGCGGAAATCCCCAGAATATAGTCATTCCTCAGTATTCGCGAGTGTTGATCTCACGGATGTTGAACATATAAACTTATGGAAAAATAGGGTTAAGTTCCCAGCTCCCCCAAAAATCCCTTTTTGCCCCCCTAATTTAGCCATAAATGCCAAGAAAAACACCAATTATGTTAATAATTATATAGATTAATACTAAATAGAATTAAAAGAAACAACAAAAAAACATTGTATGAAATCATTTTCTACCACTACCAACAGCAATAAATCCTAGCCTGACACGAACATAGCCTATCAATGTTTCTAACACCTGTAATAATGAAAATTACAGAAAACTTTTCTTTTTCATTGTTGTTTTAGTACCCTTTAAGTGAACACAAACAAAAATATTTGCGTAATGTTAATGTAATGAAAACTTACCAATGAAGGTGAGACTTTTGTGCATCAGCCAGATGGCGGCCAATTTAAATCGCGAATAGGTGGTCTTTCCCTCGCAGATGCTGACTTAATGGTTACTATTATTCTCTCGCGAATAGGCGGTCTCGCGTAATACGGAGGAATGCCTGTATGCAGAAGGTGCATGAGTTTCCAAAACCAGAAACTGTTCAACAGATGAGGGAATTTTTGGGTTTAGTGAATTTCCAGGGAAAGTTTGTACCAGATTGTTCAGTGATAAGTCCTTCTTCTCGTTTAACTGGAGGTAGATCAAGAGAAAGATTGAAATGGACACCGGAGATGGACAAGGCTTTTATGGCAGTGAAAGAGGCCCTGCTTAATGAAGTGCAACTGTCATATCCAGATTACAGACCTGAAGCTGAGAAATTGGAACTGTATGTGGATGCTTCAGGGGTTGGTGCTGGTGCTTGTTTAGGACAATGACAGAATGGTGATTTTTAGGTGAATGCCTATTAGGGTGGCCCTTATTTTTCAACTTTTGAAATTACTTGCTCCCAACCCCTAATCTTCTTCCAATATATAAAAAAGTGCTCTGTGCAAAATTTCAGCTCAATTGGGCTATATTAAGGTGGCCCCCAAAGGCCCTAAAGTTTCAAAATTCACCGATAATTGGTATTTCTAATATAAAACCTTTATAATTCATTTGCAAACTTTGTTTGGGAAAATAATCACAAAGCATAATCGAACTTTCTAGAACCTTCCAGAAGCGGTTTTTTTACGCACTTATGATACTTTTCAATTTCCGTGAATATCTCGTCCATATATAAATATATGATACTTTTCAATTTCCGTGAATATCTCATCCAATTTTGGTTTTAAGTAAATAATGGTTATAACTAAATTTATTGTAAATTGAATTCTCTTTCAATCATATTCTATATTTCTTTTGAATAAAACACTGTAAAGAAGTTAAAAACGGTTTTATATGAAAAAATATCAATATTGTTAAAATCTGAAACTTTAGGGCCTTTGGGGGCCATCTTAATATTGTCTGATTGAGCTGAAATTTTACACAGAGCATTTTTACATGGATTAGAACAACTTTGGAGGTTGGGAGATGAAAAATATTTCATTTCAGAAAATCATATACAACTAAGGGCCACCCTAATGCCTATGCATCAATGACCTTTTCCAATGCCCAGAAAATGTACTTGGTTATAGAATGCGAGTTGGCAGCCCTAAGATAGGGTGTAAAGACATTTCACCCATTTCTATATGGTGTGCCTTTGTACTGTATATGGACCATCAACCACTGGAATACCTGAGCAACATGAAGATTGGTGATAGTAGATTGACCCGAACTTATGAAGATCTCGCAGACTTTGAGTTTGAAATTCGATATCGCCCTGAGACTGAGAATGAAGCTGCAGATGCATTGTCACAAATAACACCTGCTGGGAGTGACCAACTGGAGAAGATAAAACACCTCGCTGATCACTTACCACCTGGACTGTGAGTACTCATGAAAGTTGATGGAGGTGGTGATTTGTTGTTTATTAGCCTAGTACAAATGTTGCAGGATCATTATTACGAGCATGGGTCACTTTGGAATCCTCCACAACACCCACTGGAATTAAGGAGAGAACTGATGGATGAATTGATCACCTCTCCCAAAAGGTATCACCTTTCAAATAATGCCTGCCACAGAAAAGACCTAAAAATGATGAGACAACCTGGAGTATTGGTAACCCCAGAGGTACTGTTAGCTGCAAGCCATTGTTATTCCTTGAGGGTTTGGGTTCACTATGGTGTAAAGCCAGTTGTGTATGTTTTGGATGTAACTATTCCTGATACCCCAGAAAGAAGGGTCCATTTGCAGTGTATATCTGGAGTACACTACAATCCACTGATAGAACAGAAGTGGTTTGCTGAGCCAGCAGGGGTGATGGTGGAACAAGTGCACACTATGGAGCAGGAAACCAGCCATGAGGTAGCACAAAGAAGTGATATAGAACAGTGTGAAGGGAATTTGCTACTGCAGAATCCAGATCTGGAAGCCAGGGGTGAAATGTTCACTTGTGGACACCAGGGAGGACCAGTTGCTTGGACTTGGGTACAGTTGGGTGCAGTCAATTACTGTGCTATGTTGGATTCAGGAGCAGAGATTAGCTTAGTATCCGAGTCAGTGGTCAAGAGTTTAAAAGTGAGTGAAGAGGAAGAAATATCAGTACAGTCTTGCCAGATAATCTTCACTGGAATTGGTATGAAATTGGTCGGAATGGGACGTTTTGGCGCCGACGTTCTGGTGCCATTTGATGATTGGTTAGGTTAAGTCGTGATATTTTTGTTAAAACTAACGAAAATATCATGACTTAACCTAACCAATCATCAAGGGTGTACAGTTGACCTAACTGGGCAGTGACAATTGGTTAGGTTAAGTTGTGATATTTTTGTTAGTTTTAACGAAAATATCATGACTGAACCTAACAAATTGTCAATGGGGCAGATAATGGAATAGTACCCATATTAAAACATATTATATATACACCTTATAATACATTGACTCTTTTGCTTGCACCGCCAAAAAAGTAACGAAGGGTCGCGCTTGCTACATTTATCAAACACATACAAATATCCATTATGTGAAAACTTCTGTTTCCCTTTCTTACTTGATATATTTTCAGACAATTATGCTATTAAGGGCAACAACACAACTTATCTGAAAAGACAGACAGCACTTCAGGTTAATAACCAAGTATTACTACTTAATACTAATTAACAGCGGTGCCAAAATGTCCTAGATGGAAAATTGGTACCCTGTTTAGGACTGGTAAAATTGACTATTCAGGGTAGAGATGAAAAGATCGAACTACCTTTTGCAATAGCCCCAGAGAATAGTCTCCCATACTGTTTCTTGTTAGGTTCAAACTATCTAATTATGGCTGACATTGAAATGAAGTTTGATGTAGCTGAATGGTCATATGAAGATGCAGAGTTAGTGGATTGTTTTGGAGTAGAGGCACTAGATGAGGCAGTGTGCATGGAGGAAGAGGTACCAGACACAGAAGTAGAGGAGCCAGAGTTGGGGTACAGTATTTGAAGAAGGCAAGAAGTGGATAGTGAACCGAGAATTGTTTGACTCAGAATCAGTGATTCTAATGCAAAAATGGAACTGATTGTTGCAACAGGTGCATGGACTATTGGCCCAGGGTCATTCTCTGTCAGATCAACCAGTGCCTAACACCCTCATCTCTCAGATTTTGCTGAAATTTGGTTTATAGGGAGTTTGTGGGCCCTGAATCCATTTCTGAAATTATAAGGTCAATCCACCAACGGTTCAAGAGATATGACCTCGGGAAATTTGAGGTCACTTGCGAGGTCACTAACATTTGGCGACCCATAACTTGGGTAATAATGGTCACAATTATATAAAAGTATATATATTTAGAATCAGAAAATGACAAGGAATCCAAATATGCAAGTTTTAGAACTCTAGGTTGAAAAATAAAAAAGTTACACTGTAACCAAAATTTGAGGTCACGATTTGACCTCTGGGGTATCAAATGAGAATTTTTTTTTTAAATGTAAAAAATGAAGGCATAGGCATTGGCTATTAGAATCAGCAAAAAAAAGTTTGTTTATGTTAGTATTTTTCATGTAACTAACATATAAGTGAACACCATATTCATAAGTTGTGCGCCAATTCTACCTATTTTTTCACACTTAAGCTCATAATTTGACCTATAGAAATTAAAATTACATTTTTTTATAGATATAAAAACAAAGGCAAAAAATGTAAAATTGTATTTCACTGCTAATCTACACTGGCAATAATAGTTATAATAGTGAAAGGGGAAGACCTACTTAGAGGATTCATGTGCTAGCCTAATACAATTTTTGCATGCTCGATGCTCTCATCAATTTCTTTTTGTGGAAAAATGTATTGAATTCTGCTGCCTCCTCTTAGGGTAGGACAACTCATTACAGTTAATATATGATGTCCTGGCACTGCACATGAATCCTTGTTTGATGGATAATAATATGCACTTGATCCTGATGACCCAGAGGGTCATAAATGCAGCCAACATACTCTCTGGTTTGACACATTTCAGGTTACCAAGCATTGCAGGTTCATTAGTAAAATGACTTTTCCTTATTCTTTTCTTTTCTCCAATGCCACTTGAAATGGGATACACCATCAGTTCTTCCTTGTTTAGGGGAACAAATCTATGATATTTCTGAGTTCCAGGAATAGCCCTACTATCCTTGAATCGATGTTCCAACCGTTCTTCTGCATCTTTCAAATCAGCTGTAGTTACAAAGAAAAAATTTATCTTCTTGCTCAAGTTTTCTTCACAAAACTGAAACATGTGTTCTGGTGTAAGAATTTGCCTCTCTGTAGTTCTCTGCAAACTGGCACGAGCAGTAGCTCTTTTCACTGTTCCTCCAATCCCATCACATGCATTTTTGCCATGGGATGTAGCAAAGAAGTGCCATTCACAAGACAGACCAAAATCCTCTTCATGGTAACAGAGATTTGTGAAGTTGTATCTGTTCTTATATTGGCCAGCACATCCATCTGAGAAATAGTGCACCTTCTTCAATTGTGGGCATCTGAATTTAACATATGTCATAAGCTTCAATATGAATGAGTAAACCATTATAGTGTTGTGTTTTAGTGATGCAGATAAGAAACAGACACTAAAATGGCTAAGTTCCTGGTCTGCAGATGATCTATAATAGATGACAAAAGGGTGAACTGTACACTGTGAATTGTCCCAGTGAAACCCTTGGGCAGCATCCTGGACAATGAAAGAATAATTCTCAGAGAAATCACCTACTATAACTACCTCGCTCTGAGGTGGTAGTGTTTCTTTCAACTGCTTGAAGTACTGTGATTGTTGCTGAGCAACAAAGTGATGACGAACCATGCGGGATATTTTCATGCTTAGGGATGATAAGTATTCATGAAGTGGCTCCACCTTATCAACCATTGTACAACGGTCAACAGTCACCCATTGCTTGTAAGATATTTCATTTGGAGCTGATTTCACACTGTCAAGTAACTCAAGAAAATCCAGGACACCCTCTTCTCTTGGGCAATCATTGCAAAGTTGCATCATGCAAGTCTCTCTTTCTGTACTGCAGACACTGTAATCCATAAGATCCTTGTATGAAAGACCTCTTTCTCCCAATGCAGCCAGCTGCAATTTTGGATTTTGATGGTATGTGCAGACACAGACAGAATGAGTCCCACCACTACCGGCAAGCACACAATATGATGCCATAATTTTGCAAATGTGGAAAATCCTATTTTGGGATTCTTTTCATAATTTTTATATAGTTCAAACATCTCTCTTAAATTCCCGAGGACCAATCGTTTTTGCACCTTCATTGCACCTTCAGCACTGATAACTTTCACGCAATCCTTTTGGCCAGGACACATACGACTAACCTCTTCTGACTCATAGAATCTTCTAACTATATCTTTGTGTTCTTCAGATATCACTTTTCCTTTGCTCATTAGTGGAATCTTCGGAAGGATTCCATGTTATGATTTAAGTGAACGGCTTCTTTTCACCATGTATGTTGTAGTTTGAAAGAAACTAGCTGTTTTTTCAATTGTGTATGGTGAGAGTGTCAATATTTGTAGTTTGTGATGGTGACATTTGCTCTCCAGGAATGACTGTTTCAATTCATTCATTAATTTGTCTAGATGTTTTTCAGATTTAGTTTCAGGTTTTGAAGTATCACTTACCTCCTCGGTAATTTGAACACCATAACTGAGTTCTAGCCTCTCCTTCAGGTGTTTCTGAGCAGATGATAGCTTACCACGAGCCTTGCGCTTTTTCTGGCTTAATGACAGCCCTTCTGAAAAGAACAGAAAAAAAGGTTTCACACACCTGAATATTAGTAATTAAATATTAATTATAGTACCTTAAATGCTATATAATTGGCTATATAGTAGATCAAACAGACCTTGTAGTAAAGTATAAGTTATTATATTAATTTATTACTTACTTTTTTTAACTGGTGTTTGGTCCAGAAATGCTAGAACTGGTTCAACTGAAGTTGAAGGATTTTCCTTTATCAAGCAATCACTGTCATTGTCCAGATCTTGAATTGAAGAGATGTTACTCAAGCCACTGATAGTAGATGATTCATTTGAATCCTGCTCAGACTCGTTGTTTTCAGTGGTACTAAGTATAGTGGGGTTTTTCATTATCAGTGTCCAGCAGTTCACACACAACAATGAGTCTTTTTTCACTCTTCCAGCACATTTTTCAACAAGTACATCAGTCACTTTTCTAAGATTGATTGTTATGCGTTTCTTGTGTTTTTGAATAGGGTCCTGGCAGTATTTCAAGTGCCGAACCATTGTATTTTGATCTGTAAAGATATAGGATTTACAATTAGGTAATATATATTTTTTAGAAAATATAGCTATACACACTTAATATTTTAGGCCTTGATAGTCTCTGTGGCTCATTAAAACACCATACCCACCAGCCACCCACAGTGCTGGCTGGAACTGTACTAACCTGTAGACAAGGAATTTTGCAACTATCTGTGTTGATTCTGCACTTAGACAAGTAGCAACATGTTTCAACAGGTTTGTTTAGGCTACATGTGAGCTTAGTCTTCCCCTTTCACTATTATAACTATTATTGCCAGTGTAGATTAGCAGTGAAATACAATTTTTATTAAATTCTTGGAGCTTGAGGTCAAATTGATAGCTAAGATATAAAAATTCCTTGAAATGACAAGCAATTTATAAATATGGTGGTCACTTATAAGTTAGTTACATGAAAAGTACCAACATAAACAAACTTTTTATGATTGTTTCTATTAGTCAAGAACTCTGACTTTGTTTTTTATATCTATAAAAAATGTAATTTTAATTTCTATAGGTCAAATTATGAGCTTAAGTGTGAAAAAATAGGTAGAATTGACGCACAACTTATGAATATGTTCACTTATATGTTAGTTACATGAAAAATACTAACATAAACAAACTTTTTTTTGCTGATTCTAATAGCCAATGCCTATGCCTTCATTTTTTACATTTAAAAAAAAAATTCTCATTTGATACCCCAGAGGTCAAATCGTGACCTCAAATTTTGGTTACAGTGTAACTTTTTTTTTTTCAACCTAGAGTTCTAAAACTTGCATATTTGGATTCCTTGTCGTTTTCTGATTCTAAATATATATACTTTTATATAATTATGACAATTATTACCCAAGTTATGGCTCACCAAATGTTAGTAACCTCGCGAGTGACCTCAAATTGCCCGAGGTCATATCTCTTGAACCGTTGGTCGGATTGACCTTATAATTTCAGAAATGGATTCAGGGCTCACAAACTCCCTATAAACCAAATTTCAGCAAAATATGAGAGATGAGGGTGTTAATTTCAATTTTTTTTGGTTGATCTGACAGAGAATGACCCCCCAGTCAAAGCTCCTACCAGAGGGCACACCTGCCTTGAGGCAGTTTAAGTTGAACTGGAGGGAATTACAGTTAAGGAGTGGGGTGATAGTACATCAAAGTAGGACTGGATATATTAGCTGTGTAGTACCTTTCACAGTGCTCATGAATATGGCCCTCAGTTTCCACACAGAAATTGCACATATTGGGCGTAATAAGTTAGTGGAAGCTTTGCGATTGTTTGTATGGCATCCGGATTTGTGTAAAGTAGCTAGTGACATCTGTATTACCTGTGATACCTGTCAGTTGTATAAAGTAGCTAGTCAGCCTATCATCCCAACAACCTTAAAGATAAAAACTGAACATCCTTCTGAACTAGTGGCTGTCGATATTGTGGTTTTCCCATGCACCCAGCAAGGGTATCTTGGTTGTCTGGTGATGGTTGAACATTTTAGCAAGTGGGTTGTGGCTCACCCATTAAGAACAAAAAGGTCTTCTACCATTATCCAGTTGATGGAGCTGCATTAACAGCTGATCTTTTGTCCCATACATTTTTCTGCTGCATCCTTTTTGTTCTGGGCTTATGATGATGTTTTCTTCTGCATGGCTGGAGATCCTGTCAGCTAAGATTCCTGTTAGTATTTTGTAGATTGTTGGCAAACACGTTATTGGTCTATATTTACTTGGATTCTGGGTTTCATGGGACTTTGGTAGTAATGTTGTTTTCTTCCCTTTTTTCTTTATTGTTTTTTCCCTTCTACTCCAGATGGAGAGAGTTTCTTGCTTCCAGGGTTAAACCTTAACCCTAAGGAATTTTTAGGTACACCCTAGTACTAGGCATAAGATAGAGGTGCTGTATCATAATATCTCCCCTACAACTTCTCCAGATGTCACACTTATGGGCAGTTGGTTCAGGAACTCAACTGTGGATTTCTTTACTGTCCCTGTTGGCCCCACTACTACAGTGCCCGCGAAAAGTATCCGATCACTCAAGAAAATACAATATTTTCCCTTGATATTCAGAGACACGTAATTCACTTTCTATTTGTTCTAGCGACA
The DNA here is from genome assembly GCA_023014485.1 of Bathynomus jamesi. Classification (NCBI taxonomy): domain Eukaryota; kingdom Metazoa; phylum Arthropoda; class Malacostraca; order Isopoda; family Cirolanidae; genus Bathynomus; species Bathynomus jamesi. The sequence goes on along the minus strand of JAJOZX010002678.1, from coordinate 121,002 downwards.
TCTGGTAACTTTGAGGTTGCTCGCTGATATGAGAGCTATCCAACGCATTCTCAAATTAGTGTTCTGGTAGCCTTCGTTGCGGGTGGCTGTGTCTCAAATTTGTCAGATTTCACTGTTTGTAAATTTCTTGATATTTTTTTTTTTTACAGAAAGTGGTGTAAATAAAATTTATATATAATGTGTGCTAAAAAACAACTTAAGAGTGATTGTCGAGGTGCTATTGTTGCTTTGCATGCATGTGGGAAATCACAGAGACAGATAGCTAAGGAATTAAACATATCCCAAAGTACCGTTAATTTATGGGTTTCACGGGCTAAGAACAATGGTGGGCTAAGAACAATGGTGGCCTAACCACGCCAGTCCCTAAAAAACGATCTGGCAGACCGAGAAAAACAAATTCGCGAACAGACAAACTTATGAAACGTTTAGTATTGAAAAACCCAACAATAACTGCGAAAGAAATAAAATTTAATATGAATAATTTGTTATCTGGTGTTTCTGAACGAACTATCCAGGAGCGGCTCCAAAAAGAACTCGGATTACCATCTCGCCATGCTGCTAAGAAACCGTTCATTAATGAAAAAATGCGTAAAAAACGTGTCGCATTTTGTAAAAAATACATTCATTGGACTGTTGATGACTGGAAGGTGGTTTTATTTAGCGATGAGTCGACATTTTTGACATTCAGAAGTTGTCCAAAAAAGGTTCGCCGGCCTATTGGCTCAAATAGGATGGACCCTAAATACACCCTAAAGACAATGAAACACCCTCCAAGTGTGATGGTTTGGGGTTGTTTCGGTTACTATGGGCGTGGAAACTTATATTTTCTTCCGAAGAACACAACTATGAATGGTGCACGGTATTTAGCAATGCTACAGGATAAACTTCCAATGGCAATGGCAATCCAAAGGACAAAAACATACATGCATGATGGTGCACCATGTCACAGGGCCAAAATAGTGACAAAATGGATTACTGACAATAAATTTGATATTTTGGATTGGCCTGGTAATAGTCCAGATCTCAATCCGATAGAAAATCTGTGGCTAATAATAAAAATAAGGTTGAATGCCACGACACTGGCTCAGTCGAAAAATTACAAGAGGCCATCAAAAAGGTATGGTGCAAGGAAATATCAGTGGAAGTTTGTCAAAACTTGATTAAATCCATGCCAAAACGTCTAGAACAAGTCATCCAAACCAAAGGACAGATGACAAAATACTAATATAAGGTTAGTATACATTTAAACATTGTTTTTTATGTAAAAAATACAAATTTCAAGGGTGATCGGATACTTTTCGCGGGCACTGTATAGTTGATCTCAGGTTCCACATTCCACATTCTCCTTATTTTGTGTTTGAGTCTCTGGTATTTTAAGACCTTTTCCCTTTCATAGTTCGCCACATTTCAGTCTGCTGGGACTCCTACTTCCACCAAGAGGCACTCATTTCCCTCCTTCTCTCACAACTATGTCTGGTCTGCATCCTGATACCCTGATGTCAGTTGGTATCCCATGATCATATAGGAGCAGCACTTTGTCATTGTCTTCTATTCCTTGTGGAATATGTTCCCAGTGTTTTTCTGTTTCTAGCCTTATTTCATATTTCTTACACAGCCTGAAGTGGATTAGCTTGCAGACTGCATTGTGTCCGTCTGTGTAGTTTCCTCTGTGCAGTAGTATTTCACAGCCCGATAGTATGTGACTCTCAGTCTCTGGGCTCTTTGAGCACAATCTGCACATCTCTCATTCATTTCTGCCCTCAATATTCCTTTTGAACCAGTTTGTCCATAGTGCTTGGTCTTGTGCTGCTATCACCAGCCATTCATCTTCTGGTCTCAGTGCCCCTCTTACCAGGAACTCCACGGTCTTATCCCTCTCTATGTATGCTCTGTTCAACACATCCTCTTTGTATACTGTGCTGAACTTGTGCTCTTCCCAGTTCTTCTGATCTTTTCTTGTTATACCTTCTTTTGATGGTGTCTATCTCTTCCATGAGAGGTTTATTTGCAATGTCTTCAAGCTGTTCAGGTCCTATGCCAGCATCCACTAGATAATCATTTGCCTTTTTTGAGTGATGTTGTTTGAGGCTTTTCATGTTCATGGTCTCTTACAAATCTGACTAGCCTTCCTTCTCCTTCCTTTATGTACTGTGCTAATCCTATTGTTGTGGCTTTGTGCACTTGGTCAATTAGCACAAGCCCTAATCCACTGACCCTCCTTGGCAGGTATAGCCTTAGAATGTGCCAATAAATGAGTTTTAAGGTTCTGTTTCCTATTTGTTTTATAACTACATTCAGAACATTTAAACAATTTAATTTCTTTATTTTTACTTTGAATTTTTTTATTGCTTTATGTGCTGAGACAGATAATTTCAATTTCCAAGTTTGTAATTCTTGATTAATTTGAGAAAAGCTTTGCAAAAGCTTTTCATTTCCTCCAGCTTGGAAAGAGCATTTGTAATAATGAAGGGTTTTTGAGTACTGTTAACTTCTTTGACAGTAGTTTTCTCAATCTTCTGAAGGATTAAAACTATGAAGTTCATAGTTTCTTTTACAAAGCATTAGCATAAATTATAAGAATTTTATTTTCATCTTATTGAAAAAGTGCTACAATTTAAATTTACCTTAAGTAGCGAGGTTCAATTTCTACCGTAAGATGATCCTCTAATTGTTTATTCTCTCAACACAATTAATGTCAGTTACAATACAAACAATTAACTTTTTTTTTTACAATTCTGGCACAAAAAAAATTATTCATTTCCAGTAACCTATTATAATTAATTTTTAATACACATGGCATTGCCATCCAGAGGCATTTTACTGCTACTGAGGATGTTCAGAGAAAATGCAATGTGAAGATAATAAAAATAAATAATGAGATTTGTCCACTTTTTTCCTCATACATAAGGAACTAAAGATATTACAGTTCCTTAATGGTCTTAAGCAATATACGATCACATTCAGGATGCTTTGGGCTACATTTTTCAGCCATAAAAGAAAAATGTATCATCACTGTGATAAGATGCCTCCAGAAGGCAATGCCTCATATACATTATCAAGACCTCTAAAAATATATTCAAATGGAGATTTACCTAATACCAACCTCAGAACCATCTCTGATGTTAATGAAATTTGGCACACAGTTGCATATCCAAGAGAAAGGTTTGCAATGAAAGTTTCAAACCCATATGACCTCTGGTTTCTGAGATAGAAATCACCAAAGTTTGACCTTACCTCACTACCCAGCATTTCTTTAAAATGTTTTAGCTTCTCTCCTGGTCAATGTAGAGAGGTGGTTTTTAAGTAATTTTAAAGCTCTTGGAAAGGCCTCTTTCTATTTATATATAACCAATATAAATAGAAACTTCACAAAAGTTTACAATATTTGTTATAAAAATGGAAAGACAGACCTTTCCAAGTGCCTTAAAATGATGACCACCACCTCTCCATGTTGACCAGGAGAGAGCTACAACATTTTAAAGGAATGTTGGGCAGTCAGATCAAGTCAAATTTTACTGACTTCCTTGGAAACCACTCTTTCAGTCTGCCTAGCTGTATGTTCTAAAATCTTGCAAGGTCATTCACACTTTGGTAGAGTTTTGATTGTTCCAAAGCCTACCCATTTCTTTATAACTGCAGCTACCATCATGAATTAAATTTGAAGTTCTTCTCCTATATTCCTGTAACTCTTTCCAGACTCTCATGCAGCAATAACAGCTTTTTACCATAATGACTCACTGCTTACTAATGGCTTGTACAGTCATCTGTCTTTCATAAAGATTCAGAGAAAATTCTAGAATCCAGAATTGCCAAGTCTCTAATCAATGAACAGCCAACTAGTGGCAACTTTTTATTTCTTGAAGCCTAAGATGAACACACAAAGTATTAGATAATTTTCAGGGTGTCTACTGAGTTTGCAACAGCAAACTCCCAGACTTTTCCAGGTTTTCCAGGTACTCTTTCAATAAAATTCCAGGTAGGTACAGTACATACTTTGCTTTTTATGAATTATGACTGAACATTAGGATAATAAAAATACATATTGGTATTTATTTGTGGGACCACCCTACCACTCGCTTTCCTTTTATTAAAAAATGATCCATTACATAACATTTGCCACAAAAATAAATCTCCAAAGAATTACACACAGTTGGAAACCTTTTTTAATTCTTCTATTTCCTCTGCGAGCACTGAAATTTCCTTCTCTGCATTTTCACACGTCATGTCATATTTTTCCCAGGTCCATATTTGTATTCCCCAACTTTTCCAGGTTTTCCAGGCCCTAAATTAGATTCCCTGACAAGTCCAAGTTTTACAGGTTTTCCAGATTCAGTAGACACCCTGATTTTGTTAGTAAATGTACAAAAACTTTTACATTTTAATTTTCTTTTTTCCTCAAATTTCTTTGATGTTTTACATTATACAGGGTGAGTCAAAAGTCTCCATACATAGGCAAAATGGTCACTTTATTATGCAATTGCTTGTAAGTCACAAAATATGCTCTATGTGGGCACCATTACACTGAATGCACATACGGATGCATTCCTCCCAGTCATGGCAAACACACATTAACATGTCTGGTGTTATGCATGCACATTAGGGTGGATCACTTTTCACTTTTTTTTTAAATTATAGCTGGTCAAAGTTTTTCCCATGATTTGGTTCAGTGGAAGTACACTGACACCATTTTTACCAAAATCGATCAATATTTAGGGGTTGCGCATCGACCTTGAAAATTTCAATTTTGGAAATTTGGCCAAACTGACAATTTTTTACTGAATAAAGATAAATCATCAAATGACCATATTTTCTGAATCCTTTCAGTGAAAGAAATCCTCTCAGATACTTACCAAGTTGATAGGACAACTGGTTTAGAAGTTATACTCACCTTGAGATAGCATTAAAATTTAAAATACCATATTTGTCCCTGTACCTCCATATGCTGTCTGCCATTGTCTGCTTTTTAGGTTAAGATAAAACGAATAAGGAAAGATCAAATGTATTTTGTATTAAAATGGTTTACCGATATCACTAAAGGCACTTACTCCGGTGCCCCTAACTAGGTTCAAAAACTGTATGAATCGTGGTTAGAACACATGTCATCTTAAGGCGTGCGCCATGTACTCTCTCTGCTAACTCCCTTTCCCTCTGCGCTACATCATCTTGGCAAGTGACGACTTCTTGAAGTCACCAAGTTCTTTCCAGCTCTTTTCCAGGAGCTGAAGAAGACCCTGCAGCTGTGACTCATTTTTTGTGACAGTGTTCGCGTAATCTTCTAGCAGTTTTATCCCTCTCTCTACCACGTCGTTGGTAACTTTCAGATGCGAGATGACATTCTTCAGATCATAGTAGTTCTTATCTTGATCCCACTTATTCACCGGCAGAGTGAGCCATGGAGACGCGCACACCTGCAGGCCTGTGAACACGAACTACGATGACTCATCGATCAGGTCCGGAAGGCGCGTCGTGTCATCAACCAAGACGTTGTCATATGTGAAGTCCTCGGGCACAGCGAGACGGCACAGCTTCTTTGCCATCTCGTGCTTCACAGTGTCTTCCACTTTGTCACTGCAGAGGGCGAAAATGACGGTCTGAGGCCTCAGATACCACAAGTTCTGCCTGATCACTGCCAGTGAAGCCTCTGCAATCTCATGATTCACAGCCCTGTACTGCACAAGATGCTGGTACAACACAAGGTCATTCAGCGGGGCATCAGCTGCGACAGGAGCTCCATATAAGTTTGTTTAATGGTAAATTATTTATCTTATTTTTTTCTGGTAGGGACTTCAAATGGCTGTTTGCAGAAGGCAATACAATATTTAACTTCTAATTCAAAATACCAACCTTGGCCATCCACCTCGCATGATGGTAGGCTCCTGGGTGCATGAAGTGTGTGCCACGACGTGGCTGGGCCCGAGTACCAGGAGTGTAATCTCTGTCACTTCTCAGTAGTCCTCTCTGACAAGACCAGAAGCGGTGCCAAGGAACTTGACTGCCTCATCTTGGAGCTCCATCAGCCACGTCACCTCCACCAAATGCTCGATCTCCAGCTCGCTATAAGTCGAGAGGTCGAGCTTGTCCCACATGAAAGGGGAGTTATGAAAATATTGCATGAAAACGACTGAAGTTTCCCTTTCTGACTGCTATTAACATCATTAGTAGAAGGATGCTGCTATCTCAATTGCTCTGAAGGCAAAAAATCATTGGAGAAAACAAATGCGCCTTAGACTTGAAATTCACCTTCTCCTCAGATACTGGAACAAAGGTTCAGTTGGTGCTGTGCTTCTTCCAAACACGGTGATGACCACTGCCCCCACGATGAGCTCCATAACATGATGGCGACAGCCCAGCTGGAAGAGCAGTTTACCAAGCATGTTCTCCAGCCGGACCACCGCACCCTGCACCCTCCCCGTATTGGAGGAAGTTGTGTCGAAGCACAGTCCAATCACGTTGTTCTCGCATCCCATCTTTGAGAGCACGAAAGGTCGCCTGGGCCTGGGACAGACCGGTGCTGTCAGCAACAGTTGGAACAGCCAGCAACTTTCCTTCTGTGCACTGGGGAGCTTGGGAGATGAGAATTGCCTGGTGGTGCTCCAATGATCCAAGAGAGTCCTGAAACATATGTTATACATGCCAATCCATTATCGTCCACTGGAATATTTCAATCCACTGTCGTCACTGGAACATGTTAATTCACTGTCGTCTACAGTGAGGGCAAAACTGACCTTGATTACTTTACCGTCCCAGTGGATGACAGCATACCTCGGAGATACGAAGGATTTCTGCACATCTGTCGACACTTCACAACAATGTGTCACTCTTCCACGGCGAGACGTGTCCTTCGAGATACTGAATTTGTCCAGGTCTGCGGGTGGATCTGCCGAACGTAGGACTGCCGCCACGACACTTGCCACCTATGTGCGAAATTGAAAGGAAATTGACAATGATGCGTATGGTTTTTATGTGACAAAATAATCACTAAATTTTCCATCGTTACATCTATTATATCTTTGTCAAGGAAAGATCATTACTGATATATACACACCTGATTATTGGACATCCGGAAGCGATCAGCCACTTCAATAACAGCCAGTGCATTGAGGATGTGGTGAGGAAGGCTGATTGATACAGTTGATTCTCTCAGCTGTCGGTATGGTGGTTCTAGCTGTGATTCAGAGTTGCTCAATGATCTGCTTTCTATAGATTCATTGTCACTCTCAGCTTCGGTTCCTAATTGGGTCATTCCATGTCAACTCAGCCACAAAATGGCACTTTTTGCACTCACCCCTTTCAATTTTGCTCATACTTGGCACAATAGCAGATATACATGCCAAACTTAAATTCCCAAATTATTAGAGCTGACTGACCTTTGGTTACTGAGATACAAGGTCACAAAGTTGTGACATTTTGACCTTTTTTGCGTTAAATGACTATTTTCAAAATGGTGTAACTAAAAACCTATTAAAGCTAGAGCATTGATTTTGGTCTCATTTTAAAGCTCTTTAGTAGCCCCTTGTTTATTGTCTCTTGTTAAATATCTCTACTGTGAAAAATAAAAAAATCCCTTCAAAAGTTGACCTTTGACCTTGAATAAAAAAAAAATACCTTCTCCTAAAAAATTCAATTTTTTTACATTAATACCTTGAGTCATGTACAACAAAATCCCAAGAAGCTGTAAGTGGCTGATAACTAGTTCAATGTATAAAAAATAAATGAAGTTGGCATCATTCTTCAATTTTAGATTTTTTTTGTCAGTTCATTTATTTAAAAGTTCTGTTCTGATATAGTGTCAGTGAAGACTTAGTTCAACTTAACATTATTAGTTCAAAAACCTTTTTGTGACCTGTGCCAAAAGAAGTCTTTTAAAAGACAACCAGGGTTAAACCCCTCGACAGCCCCAAATCTACTGGAGTAGCGCTGATCCAAAGGCCCAACTAGTATATAAGTACTGTCAACTTTACAGAGTTGACTCCTGACTTCAAGTTAAAGTTAATTTATTTTTACTAAATACATGTATAAAAATTTATTTAATAATTCATTAATTGTTCATTGTTTTCTTTTCAGGATTTTCTTTGTGCTTTTGTGATTTCAGAGTACAAACATGGAACATTTAAAACTGAAACAGAAGTGTGCTGATCCTTTGCTGCGTCACAAAGGTCAGTGTCGAAAGAAGAGTTTGAGAATTGTACCACAGGACTGTAAATAAGTTTCCCGATCTGCACTTAACACTACATCACAGACTTTGTAAGCAGTGTAGAGAACATCTTGAGTCCTTGCCTGAGAAAGGAATAGGCACTTTGAATTCAGACATAAATGATGATTCTTCTTGTAGTAGTGAACCACCTGAAGATCTTGAGAAAATTGAAAATGTTGACAATAGTGATGCATCAACTTCAGAGCAAAACCATGAGATGTGTACTTTGAATGCTTCTTTTGTTTCAATTGGTGAATCACCCATAAAAAAGAGAAAGCTTGTAGAGCAAAAGTCATATGGAGCTAAAAAACTAAGCAAGGTGACAGAGACAGTTAAGAAGAGAATGGAAACAGTTGCAGGAAAAGAGATTTCTGACTCAATTTAAGGAGCCATCTGGAGATGTAGACTGTTTAGAAATAATAAATCAACTCAAGGAAAAATTCAAAAATGAAAATACTAAAAGAAGTGATAAAATAAAAATCCTCACTGTATTGCCCAAAAGTTGGAGCATTAGGAAAATTGCTTCAGAATTTAACACAACAAGGCATACAGCATCTATTGCTAAAAAAATAGTTGAAGAAAAGGGTGTCCTTTCAGACCCAAATCCAAAGGGTGGGAAAAGAATTAAACAGGATACTGTTGACGCTATTAAAGCATTTTATCTTTCAGAAGACATCAGTAGAACAATGCCAGGAAAGAAAGACTATTGTAGTATCATTGACAATGAAAGAGGAAGGATACATTTGCAAAAGCATCTTTTACTTTGCAATTTAAAAGAAGCCTATCATATTTTCAAAGAAAGAAATCCTTTGGTTAAGGTGGGATTCAGTAAATTTGCAGAATTGCGTCCAAAGCAGTGTGTTATTGCTGGAGCAACAGGAACTCACTCAGTATGTGTCTGTACAATTCATCAGAATGCCAAACTTATGTTTGTAGGAGCTGAATTAGAAAAACTAACTGCAAATGATGACACACCTATTAAGAATGTACGTCATTGTGTTGCCTTTATGGAATGCAATCCTGCCTCACAGAAATGCTGCCTCAGACAATGTGAACAATGTGGAGATCCATCAGATTTAAAAAACAGACTACTGGACATTTACAAACAACTTCATTGATATCATAAATTTTAAAAAGTGGACCAATACAGATCGGTCAAATCTTGAATCAGTAGAACTGAATACAGATGAATATATTGACCAATTCTGTAACCAACTGAAAGAATACCAGATACATGACTTCAAGACAAAGATGCAAGCAACTTATTACCGTGAAACAAAAATGTCTTTGAAAGATGGTGAGGTCCTTGCTGTGTGTGATTTTGCTGAAAATTATTCCTTTATTCTTCAAGATGAGGTTCAGAGCTTTCACTGGAACAATGAGATGGCTACTCTACATCCATTTGTTATTTACTATAAAAAGGAAGATGAGATTGAAATAATAACAAAGCTAAGGTGAGCAGAGTGTAACATCCATAACACAGTTGCTGTACATTTGTTTCAAAAGCATCTGATAAAATTCCTAAAAGATAATATCTCATCCATCAGTTCCATCCACAAAATAATTTACTTTTCAGATGGGTGTGCAGGACAGTATAAGAACTGCAAAAACTTTTTGAATCTTTGCCATCACAGAGATGATTTTGGAATTGAGGCAGAATAGAATTTTTTTGCAACAAGTCAGAAAGGGACCCTGTGATGGTGTTGGAGGCACAGTTAAGAGATTAGCTGCAAAAGCTAGTCTACAACGACCTTATGATGAACAGATCCTTACTGCAGAACAGTTATATACATTTGCAAGTGAAAATATTGTAAATATAAAATGTCATTTTTCAACCAATAAAGAGCATGAAGAGGAAAGCCAACTTCTCCAAGAAAGACACTCAACTGCAAGGACTATTGCTGGTACACAGAAATTACACCATTTACAGCCAGTTTCATTGACTTCTCTTAAGGTTAAACATTATTCATTATCAGATTATTCAAATATTGAGAAAGTTACTGAAAAGGAAGAAGTTGTGACTGAGGAGAAAATACATGGTTTTGTTACTGCTGCATATGATGGCCATTGGTGGGTGGCATATGTGCTGGAAAAGATACCAGAGAATAGAGAAGTAAAAGTCACATTCCTTCATCCTCATGGCCCAAACCCATCATTTGTGTATCCTGGTCGACCAGATGAATTAATCTTACCATATTCAGATATTCTAACACAAGTTGAGGCATCTACTACTAATGGACGAACATACAGGATTTGCAAAGAAGTTACTTTGAAGGCATCCAAAGCTTTGGCAGATCTACAGCACAGAAAGGTAAGAATTCAAAATTAAAATGGTCATGTAACTATATATACACTGCATACATTTTAAGTTGTGATAAATGGAAATCAATGAGCACTATACCTATACATATTGTATGTACATTTTAATATGTTACTTGTATTTGTTAATTAGGTAGCTATCTAGGTATACATTAAAAATTGTTTTCTCTTCTAGAAATCACAATAAATTGGGTGGCCCACAAGAATCTTGTCAACTACTGAAAACCATCACATACATGCACAACATACAGGTGAGGTGGGTAAAGAACAAATATTTAAAAATAAGCATTTGCTTGTTTGTAGAAGGCTGCAGATAGTATGTAGATATGGGTTGTATTTGTAAGAGATTGAGCTGACCTTAGACAAAAATGGTTACTGACATACAAGGTCACAAAGTCATGACTTTTTGACAATTTTTGTATAAAATGACTTTTTTCAAAATGTTGCTTGAATTCATTATTTTTTATACATTGAACTAGTTATCAGCCACTTACAGCTTCTTGGGATTTTGTTGTACATGACTCAAGGTATTAATGTAAAAAAATTGAATTTTTTAGGAGAAGGTATTTTTTTTTTTTATTCAAGGTCAAAGGTCAACTTTTGAAGGGATTTTTTTATTTTTCACAGTAGAGATATTTAACAAGAGACAATAAACAAGGGGCTACTAAAGAGCTTTAAAATGAGACCAAAATCAATGCTCTAGTTTTAAAAGTTTTTTAGTTACACCGTTTTGAAAATAGTCATTTAACGCAAAAAAGGTCAAAATGTCACAACTTTGTGACCTTGTATCTCAGTAACCAAAGGTCAGTCAGCTCTAATAGTTTGGGAATTTAAGTTTGGCATGTATATCTGCTATTGTGCCAAGTATGAGCAAAATTGAAAGGGGTGAGTGTTTTAGGTGGCTGACTTGACATGGAATGACCCAATTTCGTTTTTGAGGTGCCTGGCTCATCACAAGATTGTTGTCTTGAGAATTGCCATTTTCTCTTGACAACGAACACTTTATCATTCCCACTCATTGTTGCCTGGCGCAGGCCCCGTTGATCCTCATAAAATTTAATATCTTCTTGTTTGTTGTTGTCTGAGAGCAGTCGACTTTTCTGTATCTCTTCAATAGCATCGGGAGCTCCGATGTCCCAGAGCTTGTTCAGATTTTCTGAAAACTTCTCCCTGCCTTTTCCCGCGTCACTGTCTCTCATCTTGCTCTTCTGCAGTGAGTGCCACTCTTCCCACAGTAACTCCAGTTTTCTTTTGCAGTTACGCCTCGTGATCGTCTTTATACATGCCATATTCCAAAATGCCAGAACATTGACCACCGTGTCTTTTACGGCGGCCTTCCTGTCAGTAGTTCCCTGCTTGGCATAGAAGAAGTACTGGAGAACTTGATGGGTGGTTGGCAATTTGGCACCACCGATCGAGGAAGATGGCTGACCAATTAAGAAGATGTCCGTGGCTGACCTTAGAGAAGGTGGTGCTGTTGTTGCTGCTTTCTCTTTTCCAGAATAAGTAACTTTCAGAGTCTTCCCACTCCTGGTTGTTAACAGTTTATCCATTGTACTAAAGTCTAGACTTATCAAACAAGAATCAACTGACACAGTTGATCTGTAAAAAGCAAACTGTGATTAGTAAAAATATTGGTCATAGACATAGCGTGTGTGTGTAATTGGGATTTTAGGATGCGCCAGCTACTGATGCTATGATTACGTCCATAACGGGGGACAAATACAGTATTTTAAATTTTAATGTTATTTCTAGGTGAGTGTAACTTCTAAACCACTTGTCCGATCAACTTGGTAAGTATCTGAGAGGATTTCTTTCACTGAGAGGATTCAGAAAATATGGTCATTTGATGATTTATCTTTATTCAGTAAAAAATTGTCAATTTAGCCAAATTTCCAAAATTGAAATTTTCAAGGTCGATGCGCAACCCCTAAATATTGATCGATTTTGGTAAAAATGGTGTCAGTGTACTTCCACTGAACCAAATCATGGGAAAAACTTTGACCAGCTATAATTTTTAAAAAAAGTGAAAAGTGATCCACCCTAATGCACATGCATCACAAATGCGTTCCTTTAGGTTGTCCGTGTTTTGTATTTTCACCTGGTACACCATGGCCTTCAAGTGCCCCCACAAGTAAAAATCAAGGGGGAGGGGGTGAGGTCTGGGGACCTCGGAGGCCACTCTATGGGACCACGGTGGCCAATCCAGTGACCCAGAAACTGCTTTTAGTTTTATCATGACCATTTTGCCTATGTATAGAGACTTTTGACTCACCCTGTATGTTAAATTGAATTAATTTTGCTATTTGTTAAATTTCTCCAAATAAGGCATGGTACAGTACAAAAGATAAGGAAGACTATAACTGAAATATTTCTCTGTACAAATACTTATGACCACCATTGTATCTCCTACTGTGGAAAAACTATACACACCCATCATACAGTTTACATTACAGTCCACAACATGGCCAAATTCAAACCCAAGCCTAAACCATATGTACCTACAATATGGTATGGTATATGGTACCTTTATTTCATAATTTAATGCAAAATATTAATTTACTGTACTGACTAACTACAAATTGCCTCAGATTTGCAATAAAGCCTATTGGAAATAGGGAAAATTGCCATAAGTAGAACAAAAGAATATGTAGACCAGGGGTGGGGAACCTTTTTTCATTGGAAGGCTGCATTTCCTATATTGAAGACCCTATTAGGCCGCATGCTGGGAATTTAACATATACAGTACAACAAAATGTCATATTTTAGTCTACAATCTACATATTTATTAATTTTAAATCAAACTTGATAATACATGAAGGCTTTTATAATAAATAAAAAATTCAGCAAGTGCACATTTATTTTTGGGGCAGAACAACTAACAATAGAACTAATATTAAGTGAAAATGATATTAAGTGAAAAATGATATTAAGTGAAATGATGTTAATATTAAGTGAAAAAGTGATAAACCATTTAATGACTTTTTTATGACTGCTTATTGCGGGACGGGAGTCATACATTTGGTTCTAATATTGTTGACCGTCGTAGTTTTAGTTGGTCCTCCAGGTGAATATTCGTCACATATGAAAATGTTGATTCACAACAGTAGGTTGTGCCGAAATAAGGCAACATTCAATGAGCATGTTAGCGCAGATGTGGGTATTCAACACCATTTTTCCATATTTCAACAGGATCCTTCTTAGTATCAAATAGAGACTAAAGAATATTATCTTCTAATAGCTCAATCAACTCCATCTGTAAATCTTCAAGTGCTTTGGAGACATCAACCAGGTGTGGTTGGAAAGCTAGTTTCAGTGTGAAGTCATGTTTCTCAAAATCTTCAAATCTTTCATCGTATTCTTCAATCAGGAAGTCTAGGACAGCTGTGTATTCTTTCACATCGCATTCCCTTAATGATTTGCTTGTATCTTCTTCATCAATTACCTTTGCCAGTTCAGGGAAGTGTTCAGCTGAAAGTTCTGATCGGATAAGGATAGTTTTGAAAAAGCACAGCTTCCTCCGAAAAGCCTGGATTTTTTGCCACATTTCATATATGGATTTAGTTTTACCTTGCAAAGAAATATTCAGGTCATTTTGCTTTGACATTACGTCACACAAAAATGCAGCATTTCTGCAGAAATCCTTTTTTGACAATTCACATGGTTCATTGAGTTCCTCAGAAAATCTTGTGATTCGTTTTCGTGAAGACAAAAATTTTTCAAAGACTTGCCCTTATGACAACCAGCGCACTTTAGAATGATACGGAAGATCCACACTGAATGTTTCATCATCAAGCATAAGCATTAGGGTGGTCCACTCTTATAGGGGTGGAATTTTTTTTTGTGATTTGTTTTTATTGCTGGGTTGTAACTTATGAGGATGGATGAGAAAACACCTCTGGGAAAGTTTTATTTGAATCAGTTAATTTGTAGGGGTAGCACATGACACTTGAAGTTTTGGTATAATCTGAAAATCACAGCAAAGTTAATCTTGGTGACTACATGACTATTAGGGTAACTAACAATTCCGAAATGAATTGACTAACAATTCCCTCTGCACCTCATTTGATCTTTGTTTTCTCGCCCAGTTGCCAGGCTGACTTCAGTGTTGAGGAAACTGCTTCCTGTAGTTAGCAACAACTTGCAGGAGATACTGCAGTTGTTCCTCATTCCTGGTGTGGCAGCCGTTGTATTCATTAATGAGAGCAACCCCCCTCTCTGCATGATCGTTCACGACAGAGAGGTTTGCCACTGATTTCTTCGCTATTTGGTAATCAGGATCACTGTCCCAATCCTGCACCTCCTTCCTCAGGTATCCCACACCTGACCCCAGAGACAACAGCAGTCTTTTTGAGTTTGCTGTTGCTAGTGACTCGATTGAAGCCCCCTCAGCAACACCTTTCCTTCTCTTCTGGCAATCAGGCTTTCCTTCAACTTCCTCCATCGCCTTCACCATTGCTGTTTTAGTCTCTTCAGACACCTCAGGATCGAAAATCGCGAGGCCCACCATCTCCTCCGAAAGATACCAAAGATGACTGCTGAGTTTTTTAATGCCACTTCCGAAATTTTGGGGTCATGGTATTCCCGAAGACTCTGCAGAAGACTGAGGTCGCTGCGAGGCGCAGCAGCAGCTATTGGCGCTGTCATCCATGCCTGCAGGTAGATGGAAACAGCGAAGACACTGACATCCTTAAGACACTTTTGCTCTCGTGGAGTGAGGGCTGGGATTTGTCCCCTGAACAGCCACATCTTCAATGAATAGATCACCTTAGATAACCATCTGGCTTGGTGCATGGGGCCAGGTCGCTTGAAGGTGTAGTTGTCAATGCTCCCTCCCAAGAAAATGATGGACAGATCGAGGAATTCCTGATAGTCATCTCGAAAGGATTTTGAGGAGTGTTTTTCCTCAGCAAAGCGGAGAATCCAATCTCTAATGGGGGCCAAGAGTCAATGCACCTCTTCATCATCCCATCCGGTGCTGTATGTTCCTGTGTCGATGAAGGTCCATTTGCTCTGAAACCTGCTGAACAATGGAACATCAGGTCCACTCGTTGGGCCATAGCAAGCAGTGAAAACTCCACCGATCATCACTTCCATGATGTGATGACGGCAGGCAAAATGGAGAAGGTCTTTCTTCAACTTCTGCTCCAACAACACACACGCTCCATTCAAACGACCAGCATTGGAGGCAGTGGTGTCGAAACACATCCCCATGACAGATTCTTCGAGGCCCCAATCAGTCAATAATTCAAAAACTGCGCTGGCTTGGTGTTCTCCTGATCCAGTTGGTATTTTGGGGACTCCAAGGAGCTGAGATTGACCCGAAAAGGAGGAAATGAGCACAGGCAGCCGATCCACATGCGCATGGTCTCTGGTGTTGAGGAGGTCTGGAATAAGTTTTCCATCCCAGTGGATGATTGCAGGACCGGACTGAAAGGAAGCTTTTAGGCTACTGCAGATCATGATCTGATGTCATTCTCTCTGCCGTTTGATGGAGGTCCGGGTGATGTTAAAATTCATTGGGCTGTGGCCAAGGCTCAATGCAGTCTCTGCTATTATGTAGGTTGCCATCCTGTCCGTAGTGTGTGTCCGATCTAGGGCAGCAGCTAGATTTGATGTTATCACATTCTTGACTCTTTTCACCTGTTTTGGAGGTCGCTTTCCACCTTTTGCCCATTCATCTTCGGTGGAGGATGACTCGTCAGTGACTGAGGATTCTGTTGAGGACACCAATACTGCTGTACCCGACATTGATGCACCTTCATTGACTGCCTGCAATACAATCGAAGAAAATGGACAATTAGTGTTAATGAACCTAATCATTGCAATCAAATGAAAGTAGGAATTTGAAGAACAATCTCACCTTTCTCTTTCGCATCTCCTCCTCCATCTTCCTGTGGGCAGCTTGTTTTTCTTTTTCTGCTGTTTTTCTGTCTACTCCCACCATGCATCCCCGTCTTCCAGGCTCTCGCTGGGCCAGCAAGAAGGCTTGTCTTCTGGGTTTTTGATTAGAGATAAGGCATCAGCATGTGCCATATCAAATATGTTCCGAAGTGTCTCCTTGAATCCCTCTTCGTTGTACACCTAAATATAAATAATAAATATATATAATATATATATGATAAATGTATTGACTATTGTACAGTATAATATGTCATACTCTCGAGAAACTATTTTATTTATCATTGATCATCCAACTCACCTGCTTCTGGCTCCTCCTCATTCGTCCTTTTTTATTTTGATCCAATCTTGGTGAAGGTCCAAGATCTTTGGATTCCTTTGTATTTTTCCCTTGTCGGGATTCGAGCTTTGTTCCAAAATATTTCAAGTTGACCCCACACTACTTGAGCACTTTCCTTCAACTCCTTCTTGAGATTAGTGTGGTGATGAAGGAAGCATGACAATACTTCTCCACGTGATGGTAATTTGCTTCCAAGAAGCTTGTCCTTCACTTTATCTCCTTCAAGGAGATAAAAGCAAGAGCTTCGAACTTGAGTCATCATATATCCAACCACTAAACACAACCAATGAACACTACACCAATAATCTGTCAAGGAAAAGATGTATTACTGGAACTGGAACATAATATACAAGTAAATCTACTAGGTAGTGCAAAAGTGCAAAAATGAAGTACTGTGTGCTACCCTAAAAAGTGATTGATTTGGGAAAAAATTGGCCAGAGGTGTTTTCTCATTCATCCTCACAAGTTACCACCTGGCAACTTGAATTTTATGGACCACCCTAATTAGCATATTGCGAAACTGGCAATGTTGTGATGCATTTGCTCTAATGTAGTTCACAATACGTATAACTTTACTTAATATGTCACTTAAAACAATAGATTTGGCACAGAGATTCTGTTGATGCAAAATACAGTGAAAGGAAATCAAGCTATCTGGATTTGGCAGTTCTTTTTGTAGTAGCGCAACAAATCCTGCACATTTTCCTCTCATGGAAGGTGCACCATCTGTGCATACACTTACTAAATTACATAAATTCAGTTTCACTTCACGGCATTTTTCTTTGAAGAGAGATAAGATGTCAATTCCATGTGTCTTCCCCATAAGGGTACCCAAAGCCAGTAACTCCTCGTAGCATTGAAAATTTGCAGTTATAACACGAATAAAAAATGACAGTTGCGCTGAGTCAGTAATATCAGTGGACTCATCCAAGGCAATCGAATAATAAGTATTTTTGCTTTGGCATATTGTATGAAGTTGTTCAGTTACATTGAGGGCTAATTCATGTTGCCGATCAGTTATGGTCCTTCTTGAAAGAGGTAGTTGTTTGTATTTGTTAACCTTGTCTGAATATAAAGAGGCTACAATTTCAACAATGCATTCTTTTATGATTTCCACATCACTATATGGCTTACCTCTTTTTCCAAGTATATATGCTACTTTATAAGTTGCTTCAGTGATTTCAGTCCCAAGGCCTGACATCGTTTTAAATACTTGCTGTTGTTGCTGCTTTTGAAGTTTCATCTTCATAAGTGCAGACTTTCGGGGTTCTTCCAATATAGCATACTTGTGGTTCTTATGAGTTCCATAATGCTGATATGCATTGCGTTTCTTCACTGTTGCAATTATGGCAATGCAGAGCAAACACATTATTTTATCTTTCTCAGCAACTATGAAATACTGCAATTCCCATTCTTCATGGAATACTCTGTTCTCTTCCTTTAATTTTCTTTTCACAGTTTTTGACATGATTGGGGTATCAGAGGATTTTTAAATAAAAATGGTACACAAATTGATCAAAGATTTACAGTTTTAAAGGAAACAAGTGTGCATGTCACTATTGGAGAATTGTCAGTAACTGTCATCCAGTCAGCCAGTCAAGTTGATTGTTGATAGGTAAGGGCGTAAGCCATAAGGCAACTCTGCCAGTTTCAACTGGCAACATTGCCATATTTCCAATTGTTCAAGCCATAAAGAAGGCTTGTATCTGTTAGAAGCAGTGAATCTGAAACCATGATCTAATGAAATAGCCTAAAGCCCTAAAGGGGTATCAGTTGCTGTCCATTATCGTATGGTATTAATTCTGTATGTCAAATAGGCAGAAGGCCACAACTAGTACCCCAAAAGGCCGCAGGTTCCCCACCCCTGATGTAGACATTGGGCCTACATTAACAACAACAAATTTTTCATACCAAAATTTTCCATCACAGTGACTCAAAAATTATTTTAAGAGAATTAATGAAAATACATAAATTC
The DNA here is from genome assembly GCA_023014485.1 of Bathynomus jamesi. Taxonomy (NCBI): domain Eukaryota; kingdom Metazoa; phylum Arthropoda; class Malacostraca; order Isopoda; family Cirolanidae; genus Bathynomus; species Bathynomus jamesi. The sequence goes on along the minus strand of JAJOZX010002678.1, from coordinate 102,273 downwards.
CTTATAAGTGATAGTGGTATGGATGACGAAGAAAGAATGCTCATCTTTGCTACTGAACAGGGTTTAGATGACTTGACTCTATTTCCAAATTGGGCAGCAGATAGAACTTTTAAAGTTTGCCCACAAATTTACTATCAACTGTATAGCCTACAGATTCAAGAAGGGTCATTCAGCATTCCTCATGTTTTTGCTCTTTTACCTAATAAGACAAAGGAAACATACGACCGCTTTTTTGCCAAATTGTTGCAGATTCGCCCCCAGCTTAATCCAAAATCACTAATGACAGACTTTGAAAAGGGAGCAAGAATAAGCTTCAAAGAAAGATTTCCTACTGCGGAAATATCCGGATGTCTATTCCATTTATAGAAATCAATTTTCAAAAAGATATGCGACCTTGGTTTAAGACAGCATTATCGAGAGGATGAAGAATTTATTTTAAAAATTCTATGCTTTTCTGCATTAGCCTTCCTTCCAGTAGATCATGTGATCGAAGGCTTTCTTGACCTGAGTGAAGACCGCAATTTACCTGCTGAATTCATATCATACTTTGAAACAACCTACATTGGCCAGGCAAGGGGAAGAAGTGGAAATCGAATTGCTCCTACATTTTCAATCAAATCTTGAAGTGTTCAAGATAGGACATGCAATGACTTACCAAGATCTACAATAGTTTAGAGGGGTGGCATAATGCAATTCAAAATTCAATTACATGCCAATACCCATCCATCTGGAAATTCATCAATGCTTTGAAGAAAGAGGAACATCTGGCTCGTAAGAAAAAACTGGACCATGTTTCAGGTGCTGGAAGGGCCGAAAGGCATAAAAATATGAATAGGCATCTGCAGTCTGCAACTCCACCTTCAGATTTTTGGATTTAGACCTAAAAGTATGTTTCACCCATGCAATTTCTTTCTCTTTCTAATTTCTGTCAAGCATGTTGGTGTGGTTAAGGATCCCCATATCTTTTAACCCTTTCACTCCTGTCCCCTTGGGCCAAATACTTCCCCTCTGGCCTAATGAAAAGCACAAAAATGTGGTAATTTTAAAAAGAATTTAAAAATTATAAAAATAAAAAAAGCAGCATATAATACTTACTTTTAATAGATGTAGACACTGTGATTATGCTTATGTATAATCAATTTATTTATATTTTATTTATTTATTTTTTTTGTTTGAGGACTTCCAAAGCAAAAGTAGCACAAGTGCCATCCGGGGCAAAAATGAGTTATACCCACTGAGAGGTTCTTCAGACCATATACTATCATATGGTAATGGATGAATTGCAGAAATGCCAATGTTCGTATGGTCGAAAGTTCCACGAAAAATAATGCGTTATCTCTGTCCGAAGGTCGCATAACTTTCAACACATTCTCTGACGATTAAAAAAAAATGGCACTTGTGCTAATTTTGGTTCAGAAGGCCTCATTTATTTATTTATAATTGATTTTATTTTACGTATAATCAATTTATTTACAAGTACTGTATTAACGACTAATTAGTTGCCAGTTAGTAAATAAATATTTTTATTAGAAAAAATGTAGATCTACGTGGCTCGGCGACTTTATCTCAACTTAATGAACATTCAATGGCAGAAATGCCCTCTTTCTCAGCAATCGGAAGAAACATTCATCAATGGAGACAGCAAGCAAAACAAGCACCACCCATACCAAGGGAAAGAAATAATTTTGACATTCCAGAAGAGTATTGTACTCTCTCCAATGGTGAAAAATTCCTTATAAGTGATAGTGGTATGGATGACGAAAAAAGAATGCTCATCTTTGCTACTAAACAGGGTTTAGATGACTTGACTCTATTTCCAAATTGGGCAGCAGATAGAACTTTTAAAGTTTGCCCACAAATTTACTATCAACTGTATAGCCTACAGATTCAAGAAGGGTCATTCAACATTCCTCATGTTTTTGCTCTTTTACCTAATAATACAAAGGAAATATATGACCACTTTTTTGCCAAATTGTTGCAGATTCGCCCCCAGCTTAATCCAAAATTAAGATGGTTGTGACAGCCATTTTCTTTCCACTTAGATCTACGTGGCTCGGAGCGAAAGGGTTAAAGCTGCATTGACTATTGCATCTACAGCTCTACAACTTACACGATAACGATCTGCTGTTAATGCTAGGTTTTATAGGAGTGCCTGTTCTGAATATTCTGTCAATTCTAAATTGGCCTCATAATCTACATCCTGACTCTCTGAATCTATATCCATGTCATCTTCGGTATTTTTTATAAATTCTGATGGTAAAACATTGGTGGCTTCAGTCATTTCTTCTTTGGCTTTTGATGGTTGATGGTTTTGTGCTAATTAGGCTCTTGCTAAAGATCTCTTCTTTGTTGAACTAGCTATGTGATCAATTGGTCCTAATTGATGTTTTCTTTGTTTCTGACCCACAAAAGACTCCCATTTTGCCATTAGTATTTTATCCTAATACCTGCAAGATTTCCTATCAATTCCCTTATCATAGCATTCACAAGAAGATATATCAAACATTTCATCATACTGAGCTACTTTTAAGGCAAAACTTTCATTTCTTCAATGTAAGGGCACCTTGTTCAATTTTGAGGCTTCTTCTGTTAGTCAACTGACTTTAAGATAATATCTTTGGTGTCAGGGTTGGCACCCAAAACCACTGGAATTTTCAGTGGGTTTTGGGGTTTTTGTTCTGAGATGTTTATTTTAAAATAATTGAAATTTTTCTGATTGCTACATTGTTCAATTGTAGCTAATTAGAATGATTTGGCATGTTGATTATTTCAAGTAAGCTGACTTATAAAACAATTCTTAAATTATGCAATGTGTAAATAAAGATTATGAAAAACTGAAGTTATTAAAAAGGATTTGCACCCATTGTGAACACTATGGGCAATTATTGGATCATTTGACACATTGCTCCAACCATCTTGAATTAAAGTTACAGTAGAATTGACTAAGTCTTTTTTCATTGAATCCAATACCTACTTCATTATTCACTTTGATTAGCGAGTCATCAGATAATTTTTTTCTGCTTGGAGGACAATAGCCTGGTCTTAAATTTTGGACCCATTTAATAAATTCTTTATTCTCTACAACTACAAATAGAATATTTGCTGAAAAGAAAAATCTGGCCATTTGCAAATCAAGTTGTTCTTTTTGATCTACAGTTGTTCTTGTTCTAACTACATATGGCATTATCTGACCTTGTGTTTTCTTGGCTGGAGTAGAATGAAAAAATGGTATGGAAGATTCAGAAGCAGTTGAAGTGAATGAAGTCTCGCTACTGTGAATTGTAGTGTCATCATGAACCAGTTTTTCATATGATTTGCTTGAAGAGGGTCTACTCTCAAAACTGCCGTGTCTATGTGTAGGAGGAAGAGTTGCTGATGTAGCTGTATTTGTAAGCTCATCCGCTTCATCATCATGAGCCTGTACCCATTTTTTATTGCATCCATCTAAATGATGTTTCACTCATTCTATTTTTTTCAAAAATACACATCTGCAGTATTTGCACCAAACTCTATTTGGTTGGTCACAACATTTATACTTCATCCCATTCAGCAGCTTTAAGTCTGCCACCAGCATGTGCGGATCTAACTTTCTCTAAATGATGTTTCACTTTCTCAATTTTTTGAGTGATACTTTCTTTGCAATAATTGCATAGTACTCTGGTAGGCTGATCACTCAATAAAGTCACCTCGTCCCATTCGCTAGCTTTAGATCTTCCACCTCTATAACTCTTTGACATCTTAAAAATTTAAATTTTAGGTAGGTCTAAATAAAGCTGAAATGTGCTGTTAAGAAATAAAGGAAAGATCTAAAATTAAAATGGAGAAAATTCTAATATGTCATTATTATCTCTCATATCTGAACTTTCTGTGAAATAAAGATGTCTTTTAATATACGAGGGTACTTCAATAAGTATCCACACTTTTTATTTTAGTGATACTATAGTATATGTAATAATTTGTAATATACACTCATAATAATGAGGCCAACCTGAGATCTACAGGCTTATTTAGGCTAGCAACAGTATAGGGTTATTTTGCTAGCCTAAATAAGCCTATAGCTACTCATAGCTGTCACATATCATACGAGTAGTGAGTATGACTGCACCGCTTTCAGTTTGTACTCTGGAAGAAGAGAGATCCATGGTTCATTTTTTGTGGGCAGAAGGTGTGGAAGGAGCTGAAATTCATACGCGTTTATGTACTCAGTATGAGAATAATGTGTTACCACAGCAAAGTGCATACAAATGGATTAAAATGTTCAAGGAAGGTCGGACATGTATGATGGATGCTCAGCGCTCAGGACGACCATCAACATCAACTGGGGGTGACAAGCAGGAAGAAGCCAGAGCCATGATTTTCGATGACAGAAGATTGACAATAAAAGAAATTGCATCTTCATTAGACATCAGTCAAGGGTCAGTCTATTCGATAGTTCATGACATTCTTGGCTTTCACAAGGTTTGTGCAATATGGGTGCCTAAACAGTTGACAGAAGAGCACAAGCGTAATTGTATGGACGTCTGCTCTTGTCTTTTGGCACGGTATCATAATGAAGGTGAAACTTTTTGGAGTGCATTATCACTGGAGATGAAACCTGGATCCATCACTATGAACCAGAGAGCAAACGACAGAGCATGCAATGGAAGCATCCAACATCTCCCATTGCAAGGAAGTTCAAAGCGCAGCCATCAGCAGGTAAAGTTATGCTAACACTGTTTTGGGATACATGAGGCCCTATCCTTGAGCATTATCTAGAGCATGGAACTACTGTCAACTACAGTAACAAGTGCATCATATTCTGACATACTTTGGAATGAGTTAAAGCAAGCAATTCGCACAAAATGGAGAGGGAGATTGTCGGAAGGTGTTATTCTGTTACACAACAATGCGCGCCCTCATACCGCTGCACAGACTAGAAAATGCCTCCAAGAACTTAAATTTGAAGTTCTCAACCATCTAGCCCACAGTCCAGACCTGGCACCTTTGGATTTTTACCTGTTTAGACCACTAAAAGACACTTTGAGAGGTCAGCGATTCCAAGGCGATGATGACCTGAAGTAGGCAGTGCATGACTGGCTATGCACACAGCCAAAAACATTCTTTTGTGATGGTATTAGGAAGCTTGTAGATCACTGGACTAAGTATATTGAGAAACAGGGAGACTATGTTGAGAAGTGATGTGTTTATAACACTGCCCAACACCAATTTTGCTGATTTAATTCTAACACCTGTTTTTAGGTAACTTTGGTGTGCTGATTTAAAAAATCACCTTAGTTTTTGCCTATCACGTCAGGTTTTCGAGCAATCAAATACGGATATTTTGGAGATATCGCATTTTGGCAGGGTTATGCCCAATTTTTTTTCTTTTCAAAAAATAAGTTTTTACATACTCAGAATCAGCATGGAAAAGTAAACAATTGTGCAGGGAGTGAACTTTAATATACAATGGTAATATTCACACAAAGTGATTAAAAGTGTTTAAATAAGCAAAAAATGAATCCATATTAAAGCAAGCACGGGACCAGTTTTCTTAACATTGTCTTTTTCTTGTTTTCTTACTTTTCAGTGCTGATAAATTTTCTCTTATAGGACTTCCTAGAATGAGAGATGTCAAGACAATCTCTTTGCAGGCTCGAGCAGTAGTCAGCCATCATATGGGTATCCCATCTTCCTTCGTATCGTTCTTCCATCACTTTGATATCTTGGTGGAACCTTTCACCTTGCTCTTCACTAACATCAAGATTTTCTGGAAATTTATCCAGATGACTGTTGAGATAGTGAACTTTAATGCTCATGTTGCAACCCAACTGCTGAAAGTTTACAAGTAAATCCTTTACAAGATCTTCATAATTTTCGGACTTTTTGTTTCCTAGGAAGTTCTTAACTACTGCCACAAAAGCATTCCAAGCTCTTACCTCCATTTCAGTCATTGAGTTACTGAACTGCGGATCTTTCATCAGTTTTCTTATCTGGGGACCATCGAATATACCAGCTTTAAGCTTCTCATCACTAAGACCTGGAAAGGCTGCACATATGTAATTAAAGCAATCTCTCAGATCATGAGGTCACGCTCACACCTGGGGAAATCACAGATACCCAAGATTTTAATATGTTGTACATGACCTTTAGATTTAATGCACAGATTTGCGTATTCCACAGATAAAATTTTAACAACAAAACAGCTGTTAACAGGTCTCAAAAATCATCAATTTTGATAAGCGCCCTTCATGGTTCACCCAAAATAGGCATATTGCATTGCACGAAAACCTGATGTGATGGACAAAATCTAAGGTGATTTTTGAAATCAGCACATCAATATTATCCAGAAACAGGTCTTAGAATTAAATCAGCAGCGAAAATTTTTTGTTGTTGTTAATAAAAAGTGCAGATACTTATTGAATTACCCTTGTATATTGTAGATTAGATATATAAATTAATAAAATAATAGATATATTAGGCACTACATAATTATCGAACCTTTCTACAAAAATTTCAACCCACAAAAATCCAGTTGGGTTGTTTTTTTTGTGAAAAACCTGGGTTTTTGCCAACCCTGTTTGGTGTTAATCATAGGAAAAGAAAATTTCATCCAAATGTCTTCAATATCTTTTACAACAACCCTGTAACAATCATTAGCAATTGGTGATCCTTTTGATTTAGCTTCTTCACAAAGGCGCACAAAAAGGTAGTCTCACAACATCTACTTCTGAAGGAGCATTGGCTGCTGGGAATTCCGTAGGGTATCCAAAGGCTGCATTTAAGGACTTGCTTCTAGTAGTCATAGTTTATATTCAGAAGTAAAAACAAATTATATGTAATTTATAATTTATGATAATTCAAATTATAATTAAAGCAAATGCAAATTATTTCTATTTATCTGAAACAAAAATATCAAGCATTAAACAAACAACTTATCATGTAACATTAAACATATGCAAATATGAAGGTAAAAAAGGGAGGATGGGCATGTGATAGCACCAAAGCTGGGCACTTGCGTTTTTTTTTGCGGTACTGCGGTACTACCGCACTACCAAACCGGTACCGCATAACGCAGTACCGCAAAGGATCGCTGAAAGTACAGGCTGTACTTTCAGCGATCCTTTGCGGTACTGCGTTATGCGGTACCGGTTTGGTAGTGCGGTAGTACCGCAGTACCGCAAAAAAAAACGCAAGTGCCCAGCTTTGGATAGCACATGCTTGATTTTTTAAATATTTTGTTAAAGTGATTAAAAAACCTTCTCAAAGAGTATACTTTAAGAAATAACACTTTTTCCCATTTAAATATATGCAAATACAAGGGCAAAAAAGGGAGGAGGGGCATGTGATAGGGGTAGTAGGGTAGCACATGCTTGACTTTTTTATGATAAAATTAAACTTCTCACATAGTGTACTTTTTAAGAAATAAAACAAATTTCCCATTTTTCACCCACCCTACAATCTCAGAATTCTTCAAATCCACTCTGTCAACTTCCAAGGCAAGTGATGACCTTCTGGACATTCTTATGGAAGGTGATTCAACATCAAAACAATGAAGCAGCAGCAGCAGCCACAGCCGCAGCCTCCTCCTACCCCCAAAAACTTTGATGCAAGGATTGCCTTTCAGTGGCGGCTCGTGACTAAAAATTCTAGGGGTGCTCTCTAAGAATGGGTTGAAATAATTACTGAAATAAAAGGATAAGCATTGAGCAATGAATAAAAGTTTCAAAAGCTACTGAAAAAGTTATTCAGTGAGCTCATCCTTATATTGTTCTTGATTATTTCAATTGTAAATAAAAAATTTAGGGGTGCTGCAGTTCCGCAGTGCCTACCGATGAGCCGCCACTGTTGCCTTTTCAACTTTAGTAAGTTAAATTTATACTGTACTTTACCTTACCTTACAAAGGTTTCATGTGATGATTTCTCATTTCGAGAAGGTCAAGCTTGTCACCCCTCCTCTCGAGTTGGCCTGGTGAAGTAGAGAGTTGGATTCTTGCGCTCTCCACCTCACATAGCCAGGTACTCCTGGCTCATCAGGGATTGTTCTGAGCCAGGTATCTAGTCTTCTTTCGAAGATGTCCACTGCAACTCCCTTCATGTTTCTTAGGTCTTTGGGCAACTGATTAAACAGTTTTGGTCCTCTCACTACAAAACTATTTTCTTTCAGGGTTAAGGATGTTCCCTGTCTCACCTTCAATTTGGGAATACAACAGTCTACCATTTCTACCTTCCACCATTGTTTGGGGAGTTATAGGGTTCAGAGTAAGATTAGGGACTAGTTTCTCCATTATTTTCCAAGTGTAAATAATGGTGCATCTCTCCTTCTTTCCAGTGAATATAGGTCTAGTTCGCATAACCTTTCCCAGTATGTATGTAGCTGTATGTAGAGTACTTTAGATGTTTTCTTTAATTTTTATTCAAACATGCAACAACATATATTTATTCATTTTTGATGTGCATTTATGGCTTAATACAGTCGTGCATTATGTAGGTCTATGTAATGAGTTTTGGTGCCAGGATTTTAGAGTTGCTGGAATAAGCCAAAGTTTTAATGCGTATTTCCCTACCTCATTATACACTTTTTCGCTATACACTGTTTTCTAGGAAACCCCTAAGATTGGCAAAGTTCTACTGTACATTAAAAAAAAAAACAGCATACAATTCAAAAAGAGAATGATTTCTTCCTTCCTGGCTTTAAACCATGATATCAAACAAAACATCTCCCTTTCTTTTCAGCAACAAATTAACCCTTTGAAGCCAATCATGCAAAAATGGATGAAAATCATACAAGTACAGTACATACATACATACATACATATTGACAATAATAAACCATCAGATATAATGACAAAAATACTCTAACTAAAACTAAAAAAAACTTATTTTCCACTTCTGAAGATATAATTATGCAGTTACATATATTACTTAACCAACCTTGTGACAAAGATTTAGAGTTTACGATATAAAAATTAAGGACTAAACTCAAGGGCTTAAGGTTACAGTTTTATTAGCCTAATAATAATAATAATGGTTAATCCAGCCCTGCTTATAATCAAAGAACAAAGCCACTTAATTCACTTCAATTCTTTCAAAACCATACTAAATTAACTACCAAATGCAAAAAACTTCACTTTTTTCTACGTGAAGGTCAAAATATGAAAATAAAAACCCACTCTAATAGACAGAGTTTATTTCCACGACAGTTTCGACACCCACTGGCATCCTCCTCGGGTGGATACAGAAACACGAATGTATCCACCCGAGGAGGATGCCAGTGGGTGTCGAAACTGTCATGGAAATAAACTCTGTCTATTAGAGTGGGTTTTTATTTTCATATAACTACCAAACATTCTTAAAGCATTAGATATCTTCCCTCCAACACCAAACATACAAGTTCTTCCAACGATATTCTTTGTTCTGCTTCTTTTAATGTATCATGTGGGTTCTATACCTTTTCACCTTTCCTTTCTCAGCCAACTGCCTTTTTGTAAACAGTTGACCAATGTGACAAACTATGCCTTCCACTCACCAAATTATTATGTTCACTGAGTAAAATTGTTTTTCATCCTACTTTTTAATCTTACCTTTGTTAAGAACTTCTCATGATTCTTCATTTCATGATCACTAAATACCAGATTTTTAAGGAGAACAATTGGGTACAGACGATCCCTGGTATCTGTTGTTAATTGGTTCCTTGAAAATGTGACAGATAACAAAAAGATGGATAATGAATAACAACTTCCCATGGACCTAATGTTATAAATGAGTTATATATTCCCAGGTCCCCAGGTCTAAGTATGAACTGCCTTTAATAGTTGAAAAATTACTTTCTAACATGTTTTCAGCCTTAATGTAACGTAGTAAAAGTCTCAAAAGACATATAAAATGAATTTCAAACAATAAATAAAGCAAAAAATTAATGAAATAAGAAGGGTAACTTACCATGATTTGGTTAAATTAAGTCCAATGTGGATAAAGGGTTAGAGATGGCTTGATGAAAATTTACTCTGATGAAGATAAAACTTCATCAGAGTTTTCCAGATTTATTGGGCTCTTTGGAGGACTTTTATGTAGGCTTTTGACAGGTGTGGAGAAATACATGTGCAATGAGGGGTGGAATGCACGCCTGCTCTTTTCTTCATACAATTCTCTATAGCACTTCTCAGCATTTTCAAGGCCCCTGTTGACTGTGGAGCTCCTCAGCCTGTCTGGATCACAGCTATCAAAAATTTCCTTGGCCATTTCTATATGTTTGAAGGCCTGGGCCAAATCCATAGTTTTTAATGATTTTGCCGGTGTTTCAACTGGATGTTCTTCTTCCTCTATGGCCCTTTGTTCCTCCAGCTGCATGAGGTCCTCATTGGAGAGCTCCTGGTTGTGGGAGGCAAGCAGCTCTTCCACATCATTTTCCTCCAACTCCTCAAAGCCCATTTGCTTTCCTAATTCAACGATGTTGCCCTGGATCTGGTCCATATTTTCATCAAAACTTTTGACATTATTGGCACATTCAGGCCAAATCTTTTTCCATGCACCATTCATTGCTGTGTTTTTGACCTCATCCCAGGCTTCTGCAATGTTGTTTATGGCTTTTGCAACGTTATAGCCCCTCCAGAACTCTTTGACTGTGGGAGCATTTTCTCCCTCAGTGGCCCGAATTGCTCGGGAGAAGGTCCTTCGCAGATAGTAAGCCTTAAAGTTGGCTATGACTGCTTGATCCATGGGTTGCAGCAGCAATGTTATGTTGGGAGGGAGGAATTCAACTTTAACTTTTCCATTTGAGAGGTCCTCAATGTCACTTGGGTGGCCAGGAGCATTGTCCAGAATCAGCAATGCTTTGTCATCAAGTTTGTTATTTTTACAATATTTGCTGACTTCTGGGCAGAAATAACCAGTGAACCAATCCTGAAAAACTGCCTGAGTCACCCATGCCTTCTTATTAGATCTCCAAATGACAGGCAGCTTATTCTTAACATACCCTTTAAGAGCCCTGGGATTTTCTGAATGATACACAAGCAGCGGCTTCAACTTAAAGTCACCACTCGCATTGCCTCCCAACAGTAATGTAAGCCTATCTTTTGCCACTTTGAAACCAGGCATAGTTTTTTCTTCTTGGGAAATGTACGTTTTTTCAGGCATTTTTTTCCAAAAGAGTCCTGTCTCATCTACATTAAATACCTGTTTAGCACTGTAATTTCCTTCACTAATTATTTTTTTAAGAATTTCAGGATAGTTATTTGCTGCTTCAACATCTGCACTAGCAGCCTCACCCTGAACATGAATGTTATGAAGTCCAGCCCTTTTCACAAATCTATCAAACCAGCCATGATTAACTTTAAAGTTTTCAATGTCTGAACTACTCTCACCTTCCTGATTTCTCAAGTCTCTAAAAATGCTTGAGGCCTTCTCCTGAATTAACATTGTATTTAAAGGCATATGCCTTTGGGTTTGGTCCTCTATCCACATTATTAGCAGTTCTTCCATTTTCATTAATAAAGAGTCCCTACCTCTTACCATCTTTGTAGTAACAGGAGTTCCTGCCTTTGCATATTGTTTATATTTATCCACCTCTTTCACAATGCCTCTAACTATCATTGGTGGAATTTCAAGATGTCTGGCAATATCCACACCACGCTCACCTTGTTGTGCACGCTTAATAATGTCTAATTTTATTTCCAATGTCACAGGTTTCCTGGGCCTTTTACTCATAGAACTGCTAGAGTCACTGTATTTGGAATATTGAATTCTGTTCTTCACTGAGCTGTCAATCTCATTTAATAGTTTCCCTCTTACTGTTTCATCATCTTCACTATTTGAACTTTCATCTGAACTACACTCATCCAATAATTTGGAATCACTTCTCTTCTCACATGCAATCTTGGCACTCTGAAGCAAATTATTAAAGGTTTATGAATTTAGTTTCATCATTTAAGTCATGGACTCAGTGTAGAAGCAAAATAAAGTGTTCTGTAGGGAGAACATTTTAGTTGTTTACAAGCTGATTACAAATTTATTAATTTTTCTCTTAAACATCTTCACACAAACTTGCCAGAGGAAATACTTGGGAACATTTGAAGGTAAAATACATATACCAGTTCTTCAAGTATCTGACAGCAGTGTTTTACAAGTGATTACATTTGATGAGCCAATCACTTGCTGACAAATGACAGTCCAGCAAAATAAGTATTGTACTTGAAAAGTACTAGAAATACTCCATTACATTTTTATCAAATACAACCACAAAGAAGTAACTACGTACATTCAAGTACTTGAAAATGAGTACTTAGGTACAGCTAAGTACAAGTACAATTGTACTTTACCCCAGGTCTGATATATATATATATATATATAAACAAAATTTAAGTAACATTTAATGATGCATATACAGGGTGGGAGAAAAGTCTTTAAGGATTTTATACATACAAATAACTTATTAATAATGAATTCCAATGATTTCACTGCAGTGTATGCAATACTTTTCAAAGCAACCATACAAGGCCAAGAATGACCCTAGACTAGAACAGGAAGGCCCTAGCCCCAGTCAGCATTATGTCAGTAAGGATGGAATACAGCAATAAAGAAAAAGTGTATCTTGTATTGTAGGCTATTTCTTATAATAATTGCGAAGAAAGTCTGAATTTAGTTCAAGAAAAATATAATAAAACCACCCAAATGCAACCACTCTTTGACAGTGGAAGTTCAAACTTTTGGAAACAAAGTCTGGTAAAAGACTGTCCAAGAAGTGGAAAGCCAGTAACAGTGACAGGAGACAACAAAGAAAATGTCCTCACCAGTTTCCAGTCAATCCAACAACTTCAACAAGAAAAGTTGCATAGGAATTGGGTACAGGAATACCTCAAAATTTATTTCAAATTTCATCATTTTGCAGATTCATCATCAATATTTTACTACCTATAGTTTCACAATCTGTCATTCATATTTGCAGATTTGTCATTTTTTGAAAAAATGTGAAAAAAAAATTATTGAAATTCAGGAAATTCAACTGTTTAAACAACAATGCAATATACATTATATTTTGCTGAAAAATGAGTAGAATTTGATTAATTAATCTGTTTAATAACAATATAGTAAAATGTTTTCTCATTGAAACATGATATAATCTACCTTGAATTTCATCATAAATTAATGACGAATTTTGAGGTATTCCTGTATTTCCAAATTTTGAGTTGCAAAATTATTGAAATCACAGGGGTACCATTACAAACACATTTACTCTCAGCTCATATATGATAATGATTATGATAGATGGCTACAGTTTGTTGAAACAATGAGACAAAAGTTCAACAGTGATCCAGATTTCCTTCGAAAGATCAAATTTTCAAATGAATGTCTCTTTGGTTTAACGAGTAAAGGAAACAAACACAAAGTTCACTACTGGGAAAAAAAAATCAATATACAAGTGGGTAAAGCCATTAAAATGGCTACACTAACAGTTTCAGCATACATTGGTTATTCAGCACTCATTTCCTTTGACATATCAAGAGCTACAATGGATGGAAAATGGTACTGCCAGGTATTGAAAAACAAAGTTTTGCTATAGTTTACTAATAGCATTGGCAGGAATTGAGGAATTGGCTTTATCAACATGATGGGGGACCACCACACTACTCTGCAGCTGTCTGTGAGATTCTGGATACCAACCTTGAAAGAAGATAGCTTGGGCAGCAAGGTCACATTCAGTGGCCAGCCAGATCACCTGATTTAATCTCATTTGATTTCTGGCTTTGGGCTTATTTGTGTGACAAACTCTACACTCCTGGTTTCATCTACCCAAATGTGAATGCCCTTGGCTGCAGAATAGATGAACACCTGAAAAGGATCCCACTCGATATATTCAGAAGAACAATGAAAAGTGAGAGAGAGAAGCCACAAATGTATCATAATGGATGGAGAACTCTTTGAAGATTAAATTACAATTTAACAAAATATTTGTATGAATAAAATTCTTAGACTTTTTGTGTGATTTGTTTCATCATTTGAACACTTATCTGTATAATATTAACTAAATAGTTATATGTATAAAATCCTTAAAGACTTTTCTCCCAGGTCCTGTACGTACTGATGCAATATATACAGGGTGAGTTAAAAAAAGTGACCCCTTAGAGGTAAACCATCATATTAAAAAAAGTAAGGGGACTAGAGCTCCCAAACTTCATAGATGCTTACCTTAGCATGTTGTTCGTCTTAATTGAGAAGTTAATCAATGTGTCCCCCTTCCTGCTTAACGCAGGCCTCCAAACATGGACATCACTGATCAATACACCTGTTTACATATTGTTGAGACACCTTCTCCCAGCCGAGCAGAATTCTTTCGCATAGTTCATCTATGTCTCTTATATTGGTACCAGGGATGTAAACTTTAGACTTTGGGCTTCCCAAACACCATAATCTAGTGGTGAAAGATCGGGGCTACAAGCTGGCCACATATTGGATTCGATAAAATCCAGTGTTTCATTCTCAAGCAATGTGACAGTTTGGCGTGCTCTGTGAGCAGGGGCACCATCTTGTTGGAAAGTATATCTTCCACTCTATCTAACTGATATTCAAAGAATTAGTGGTGAAAGATATACTTTCCAACAAGATGGAGCCCCTACTCTCAGAGCACGCCAAACTGTCACATTCCTTGAGAATGAAACACTGGATTTTATCAAACCCAATATGTAGCCAGCTAGTAGCCCCAATCTTTCATCACTAGATTATGGTGTTTGGGAAGCCCTGAAGTCCAAAGTTTACATCCCTGGTACCAATATAAGAGACATCGATGAACTATGCGAAAGAATTCTGCTCAGCTGGGAGAAGGTGTCTCAACAATATGTAAACAGGTGGTGTCCACGTTTGGAGGCCTGCATTGAGCAGGAAGGGGGACACATCGAGCAACTTCTCCATTAAGATGAACAACATGCTAAGGTAAGCATCTATGAAGTTTGGGAGCTCTAGTCCCTTTACTTTTTTTAATATGACAGTTTACCTCTAAGGGGTCACTTTTTTTTTACCCACCTTGGTATTTGATTTAAATGAAAACAAAATGGCAACCACATAACCTGTACAGAAATACCACCTGTCCAAAATTGCATTTGATTTAAATGAAAACAAAATGGCAACTGCATAACCTATGTACAGAAAGGCCACCTGTTCAAAATTGCTATGACAACAATTTCCACTGGGTGGCCTTTATACACAGGTTTGACTATTTCTTCTTTCTTCTGATTCAATATATTGTTACTGTCACAATACTAGTGATTTACATAAATAATGATGTGTTGGAAATGTAAAATTTCTACTGTAATAACTTTTCTTTAATGAAGAGTTTTCAGGGAAAATTAAGGGTAAATCCATAAATACTGTTATACAAAAAAAATATATACAGGGTGTTTGAAAACTTTCTGTACAAATTGTAATGGGGGATAGGCAACACCAAGACAAACCCTTTTCGTCTATAAGTGTATGTCCGCTGACGTCACCATTCGGCGCGAGAGGGCGCCGCTGCAATTGGCTAAAAGGTGAAGTGGGCTAGACTCGCGCTTGCTGCGGGCATTCTTAAATCGGATGTAGCCAGGGTTGGCAAGAAACCCACTTTTTTTGAAAAAGCCCACCCCAGGTGGGTTTTTTCGGGTTTTTTCACCTAAAACCCGAAAAAACCCGGGTAAAATTGGGTTTTTTCATATGTCCATATGGTAGTTCATATTAGACCTACCTATTCTTATTTTTATAATACTGTACTGTACCGTACACTATTAATATAACATTTGTCTTGTTTTTAGTAAAAAGGTTGCCTTCCAGGCAATTAAGCATAAAAAGTTATTATTTTCTCAGATTGAGCTTCACAACAAAATTTGGAAAACATGGACCAATTTGAACTAAATTTGGTGTGGTAAATTATCCTATTTGTTAGGCTATACTTCCTATGGAAGACAGGCCCCTGTGTCTTCTGCTGGAAGTAGATGAATTACAGCTCCCAAAGGGAACTTAATTAATCAGCTAGTTATATCTATTTAATTCATATTACTGAATATTTTTTCTTTTATTTCACAGTTAAATAAAACAAACTGGCAACAGCATATTTATCTTTACTGCTAGCCTACAGAATTAGTCTGTTTGAAGTTATAACTGCATTAAATAATGCCAAAGACCTTTGGATCAGGAAGAAAATCAGGGCATGAATGGAGTGAAGTCAATATTATTGATGGGACTAGTAAAGTTAGATGCAAACATTGCAGTAATGAAATAAGTAATAAAATAGAGCGAATAAAAATGCATTTAATGAAATGTTTGAAACACATGGAATCAAGAAACAAGACTGACAATACTGCCAGTACATCATCTTCATACTGCCATGACATAGACCTCTCAGATGATCCAGACTCATCCTCACCACCACTGACACAATTACAGATGAAAAAAGAAAAATTCAAAAAGAAAGTAAGCGATTTTGGCATAACAACAACAACTTTGCAGAAAAATGTCATTGATAACAAAATAGCCAAATTCTTTTATGCAAATAATATTCCATTTCTATGTGCAGAGTCTAAGTATTTTATTGAAATGATAGAGACTCTAAGACCAGGCTACACTCCACCTTCCCGTCGAAATTTGTCTGGTCCACTTTTAAATACAATCCATGAAGAAGTAGAAAATTCCTTGAAGATGCAGTTGACTGAAGAATCAGGATGTATAACACCTGATTGGCTGATGTCTACACTCTATAACCTGCTACCTCACCCAAAGAGTTATACCTGTAGGTCTATTTGTTCTCATGTTTGCTTGCTTTGCATGTAAAATCATTATAGGCGCCTATATGACAATTTTTAAAAATAATTGCATACGCACTTCTTAAGTTTCATGAAAAAACCCACAAGTGGGTAAAATAGTGGGTTTTTTCAAGTGGGTTTTTTCGGGTTGGGCCCACTAGTGCCAACCCTGGATGTAGCACGCGTAACATGTTTATTTAAAGAAGGCATGTTTATTTAAAGAAGGTGCTGAAAGTTGCGACTGGTAGCATCAATGCATGCCCAACAGCATCGAAGCATTGACCGACGTACACGTCGAAAGATTCCCGGCATTTCAGGAACAGTTCCAGCAGCGACAGCGATTCTTGCTACAAGGTCTTCTTCTGAGTAAATGGGAGTCTCGTACACGAGGTTCTTCATGTGTCCCCACAGGAAGAAATCGAGGCATGTTAAATCGGGCGATCTCGGTGGCCAGGCTACGGGCCCACCCCAGCCTATCCATTGGTCCCCTAACGTGGCATTCAGATAATCCCGCACATAGTTGCTGGAGTGTGCTGGGGCCCTGTCGTGTTGAAACCACATTCATCTACGAATAGCCACGGGAACATCTTCCAGCAGTTCCGGCAACGTTTCTTCAAGAAATATCAATAAACCCGCCTGTCAAGTCGGGCAGGCAGCAGGTACGGCCCAATCAACTTGCCATGGACGATACCTGCCCAAACATTGACAGCGAACCGTTCTTGATGAGCATGCACCCGTGTAGCATGTGGATTTGCGTGCGCCCTAGGGTGATGCAAAATAACTTATCATTTCAAAAACTTGAAGACACCCTCTAATTTTATTTAATTTAGTGTAAAAACTGAACATGCAAAATTTCAGCACAATTGAAGACATTTTAGAGGTTGCTACCATCCATTGAACATTTTGTATATTGTTATTTTTCAGTTTGTATTTATTGTACATTTATTATTTTGCAGATTTCATCAAAAATGGTAGTCAGCAACATATAGCAGTCATAACAGACTCTGAACCTCTTTCCGTAAACCTTCTCATCCCTTTCATTGCTATAGACGCCGTGGCCGAACATTCTAGAATCATTTCTTTGCTGTGACGTCACTGTGGCGGCCGCGTCAGTGTAAGTGCGGCGTCACTGACTCAGTATCTTTGCTGCCTTCGCTGAGAGTGGTTGTATAGCAGTTGCTGAGTTGCACTCATGGAGCGGCATACGCGTCACAAAACAGTTGTTTGGCTCATAGGACATCCTATAGAGTCCTTCAAAGAAACCCAGCTTCCATCTAAAAGGGAAACATTAGCATTGTTTATGAACTACAAGATCAATAAAAAGCAACAGGTGAAAACAGCGGCTTTGTTGACTGCTAGAGATGTTATGGATGTGTGGGAAAAGGCACGCATCCCAACAGTGTTGAAATGTCATGTCGTGGAGAGAGTAAAGAAACTTTTCAACGAGTGGGAGAAACTAAAGAAGAACAGAAATAATAAGAAGAAGCAATCACCTGCACTACTTCAAAAACAAGAGAGCTGGCAAAATGACTTGCAAGATCTGTTTGACATTGCACATGCAAGTGCTCTTGACATGATAAAGATAGATGAAGATCGTGAGTTTTTGATGCTGCAACGACAAAAAGGAAGAAAAGGCAAAATGTCTGGAGTGGATAAAGTTTTTCACAAATGGAAGAGATTGCTAGAGAAAAGGAAACATTGCTTGAAAAGAAAAGAAAGAGGGAAACAGCCGTTTTCGAAGCAGCAGTGCTCTCAAGTTCAAGTCCTTCAAGTTTGAATGAAGATAGTTCAAAATCAGAAGAAGAATTTGTTGCTGACCCTCAGCAGCCATCAACTTCGAGACAAAGTAGATCAAAGTCTAAGAGTGCAAAGCTTATGGATTCTTCAATGCTTGTATCTCTTGATGCTGCAAAAGTAAGTGATAGAGCTGCTTCGGAAATCTTGATCCCAACAATCAATGCTCTTGGGCAAAACCCTGAAGAATACAGTGTTAGCTATTCATCGATACGGAGAGCAAGACAAAGGAACCGCAAGACAATGGCAGAAAATTTGAAGCAGGATTTCGAAACAAATTGCCCTCTCCAAATACATTGGGACGGCAAACTACTGGAAGATATTACTGGTCATGAAAATGTTGATCGACTGCCAGTTCTAATTTCCGGCCAAGGAGTTGATCAGCTTCTTGGTATTCCCAAACTTGCCAGAGGAACTGGTCAAAACATTGCAGATGCTGTCCATCAGTTAGTATTGGAGTGGAATATATCTGACCAAGTGAAGGGCATGTGTTTTGACACCACTGCCTCCAACACAGGTTCTAAGAGTGGTGCTTCTATGTTACTAGAGCAAAGATTGGATAAAGATATGCTGTGGCTGGCTTGCCGACATCATATTTTCGAAATAGTGTTAGAAGCTGCAGTTTCTGTCTCCTTGCCATCTTCTAGTGGCCCTGACATACAACTGTTTAAGAGATTCAAAGCAAAGTGGGTGGAAATTGACAAGAACAATTACCAAACAGCAACAGATGACCCTAACATTGCAAAGAAAATCTCAGATGCTGAAGAACTCATTCAATTTGCTCAAGCTCAGCTTGATGAACAGCAGCCTCGTGATGACTACAAGGAATTGCTCGAGCTAACGCTCATTTTCATCGGTAGTGCCCCCAAGTCAGGAATCAGCTTTAAAGCACCCGGAGCTTATCACAGAGCACGATGGATAGGCAAGCTAATTTACTGCATTAAAATTTGGATGTTTAAATCTCAGTTTAAACTAACTGAGAGAGAGGAAAAAGGACTGAGAGATGTTTGCTGCTTTTCAGCTGCGATATACATCAGATCGTGGTACCTGGCACCCATACCCTCATGCGCCCCCCGTTCAGATTTGCATTTTGTGCAAAGTCTGCAGCTCTACAAGCAAAAGGATGACAAAATTGCAAGTGCTGCACTCAATAAGTTTTTGAGACATTTGTGGTACCTCTCTGAGGAGCTTGTGGCGCTTGCATTTTTTGATTCAGCTGTTTCGCATGAGACAAAAAACAAAATGAAGCATGCTCTGCAGAAACCAGTTGACTCAAAACCGAGCAAACGAGCATCAATAAATCCTGAATCAGCTGGGCAGAAACAACTGCAGGATTTCGTTACTGCGAACACAAAAAGATTCTTTGAAATCCTAGAGGTGCCTTGCACTTTTCTTGAAAAAGATGCTGAAGAATGGAATGATGATGAAAGTTATGCGAATGCAAGAGATATCGCATATGGACTCAAAGTGGTAAACGACATTGCGGAAAGAGGTGTACGACTGATGGAGGAATACAACAAACTGATAACCAATGATGAAGAGCAGAAACAATACCTTCTTCAAATTGTTAAAAGTTACAGGTCGTCACTCTCAAACAAAAACAAGAAAACATTACTCTTGCTTCACAAAAAACGAAAATAAACATACATAAGTGGTTATGATATGCCTACTGGGAAAACTTCCACATAAAAAAAAGTTAACGCGCTATACGCTGTACCTCAGAGGGTGGTGCGGAAATCAGCGTGCCTATTATTTACTATTTTATGAGCTCACTACGTACTATAGTCTAGAATGTCATCGTTTTTTTTCAAACTAGGTTAACTAGGTACATATCAAACCGGCTCCGGCGAAAATATCAACAAAACAATATTTTTGAGCACAAACTGATATACATTTATTTTTAAAGCTTGGTAGCAACCTCTAATTTTCTCTTTTTCAACCCCAAATTTCGCATACAATGCTTTCTTAGGAATATGAATAAAATAGGAGGGTGTCTCCCTGAAAATTGAAAAAAAAAAAATTTGACCCCTTTTTTGCATCACCCTAGTGCGCCCACATGTGAGAATTGTGCATGTTAAACACACCCTCACGTGTGAAACAGGCCTCATCTGAGAACAGCACATAAGCCGGAAAATTAGGCTGCACCACTGTGTGCTGCAGAAACCAGCGTGCGAATTCCACATGAAGAGGGTAATCCCAAGGTTGTAATGCCTGGACTCTCTGACGATGAAACGGATGTAACTGCTGCTCGTGCAACACTCTCCAGACCAGGTCGTGGTTCACACCAAGGATACGTGCAACACCTCGCGTGCTTGCGCTTGGATTGTCCTCAAATCGCTGTAGGATTTCTTCTTCCATGTCAGGAGTGTGCATGTTTCTCTCCTGACCAGTGTCATGCATGTTTGCATGGAATGTTCCAGTTTCTCGCAGTCGCCGATGCAAATGCACAAACGTTTGGTGGTTTGGAACACGTCTGTTTGGGAAGCGCTGTCGGTACAACTCACAGCAGCTCTTCCATTTCCATTGGCAGCCCCATACACCATATGCATGTCAGCCATCTCAGCAGTCGTGAAGCGCTCCATGTTACGCGTACTACGTCTGATTTAAGAATGCCCGCGGCAAGCGCGAGTCTAGCCCACTTCACCTTTTAGCCAATTGCAGCGGCGCCCTCTCGCGCCAAATGGTGACATCAGTGGACATACACTTATAGACAAAAAGGGTTTGTCTTGGTGTTGCCTATCCCCCATTACAATTTGTACAGAAAGTTTTCAAACACCCTATATATATATATATATATATATATATATATATATATATATATTATTTTAAGTTCGGGAAGAACCGATTCGCCTCTATTTAAAAGGGCATATCTCGGCCGGAAAAACAAAGAAAAAGTGAGAGGAAAGACAGAGGAAAAAGAAAGGGTGGAGGGGACAGTCGAAGTGGAAAAAGACCAAGGATGACAAGGACTGCAGGGTCGAGTCCCATCATCCTTGGGTGCTAGGGCCGGGAGGGCGCACGTGAAACCTCCAGGAACAAGCACGTACAAACGAGCACAAAGAGCACTCAAGAGCACGAGCTTAGAACCCCCTTGCGGGGATATATATATATATAGGTATATTTCTGTGTTTCAAAAAGCAAAAATAGGTGCCAAAGCTCAGTTAACAGAAAAAAAAGTCAATTGTAACTCTGAGAAATGATGGCCAATCACTGAGGGAAATTGCAAAAAAATTAAAAGTTTCTGTGAATGTGGTTGCTTGTGCCATTAAACAGTATGAAGAAACTGGTCGAAATAAGGACAGAAAAAGGTCAGGGTGACCAAGAACCACAACAAACTCGGAGGACAAGTATATCCAAGTTACCAGTCTGCGCAACAGACACCTTACAGCACCTGAAATCAAAGCCCAGCTGAACAACTCCAGAAATACAACATTTTCAACATCAACTGTTCAAAGAAGACTAAGAGAGGCAGGATTAAAAGGATGAACTGCAGCAAAGAAACCAATGCTGAGACTCCAGAACAAAAAGAAAAGGCTAGCCTGGGCTAAAAAATACAAAAAATGGACTGTTGGGCAGTTGAAATTTATCCTTTGGACTGAAGAATCAAAGTTTGAAGTTTTTGGATCCAAATGCAGAGTATTTGTGCGGCGCAAAGCAGGTGAAAGAATATGACAGCAGTGTATTGTGCCAACAGTGAAGCATTGTGATGTGTGTGATGGTCTGGTGGATGTTTTGCAGGGGAGTAAGTTGGAGATCTCCACAGTCACTGGAATACTGAACCAATGTAGCTATCACAGTATTCTACAGTGCCATGCCATCCCATCTGGACTGAAACTAGTTGGCCAACAGTTCATAATGCAGCAAGACAACAATCCTAAACATACTTCCAAGCTGTGTCAAAATTACCTGAAGCAGAAAGAACAGCAACATCAGCTCAGTTATGGAATGGCCAGCAGTCCCCGGATCTGAACCCCATCGAGCTAATGTGGGATGAACTGGATCAACTAGTGAAAGCCAAGCAACCATCCAGTGCTCAGAAGCTCTGGGAACTCTTACAAGAATACTGGCAGCAGCTTTCACCAGACTATCTTCTTTCTCTTGTTGAGGCATACCTTGAATTTGTTCTGCTGTAATTGCTGCTAGAGGAGGCTATTTTGATGAATCTAAAATTTAGACTTTGCTTTTGGTAAATTGTCCTGATTTGTTGTTATTTAAGTCCCCATGTTTGTACTTATGAATTTGTGTCATAACAACTTAGTTAATAAATAAAAAACTTCAAACAAAATTGGAAATTTATGAATATTTCAGGGTGTACTTAAACTTTTGACTGGTAGTGCGTGTGTATGTATATATATATATATAATATATATATATATATATATACAGTAGACTCGTAACTTATGCAGGGGTTACATTCCTGGGACCCCGCTTAAGGCAAAAAACCGCGTAAAATCATAAACCAAAAAAAATCCCCTAAATCGCCTTTAAATCACAATATATTGTAACTCTGTTATATGTATAACATAACTATAACACAAAAGTGATGCAATTGGCAATGTTGAATTCCTTCCAGCATGCCATAACATTCTTGTTAGTGCCATCCTCCGTGGTGTTGCGAATGCGGATGAAGGTGAGACGTGTGTACGCTACCTTCAAACACCAAAATTATAAAATTATAACCTGCGTATAGTTGAAACCGCGTAAGAAAAATCTGCATAAGTTGCGAGTCTACTATATCTATATATATATATATATATATATATATATATATATATATATATATATGATACACACAGACCGTGCATGGAACAAGGAACTCTTCTGGGATAATTAAATCCACTATAGTCCAAATAAGTAATGGTAAATGACAAATACCATAGTTTTTCTTTTTCATGATGCTAGCCCGATGTGGGCAATGGGTCACTCGCAAAGGGGTCCCATAAATATAGCTTCCCTCACCAGCTATCTGCAAAGCAGACAGGATCCAGCTTTGGGACATGGATCTAGGGTTTAAAGCAGCCTAGCCCTGCCACATTTAGAACCTCAATATAAGCAAAAGACTCGCTGCCTTCACGTCAGATTGAATACATCAAAGAAAAAGGGGTAACTATTATATTTTAAGCCAAAAACCAAAACTTAAACCTCAACTGGCAGAATTGAGCATCCACTTTTCAAGGCACATAACATGTCTGTTACAAGATGGGAATGAACTCAGAATGGTCCCCTGAGTTTTTTATGATACACACAGACCGTGCATGGAACAAGGAACTCTTCTGGGATAATTAAATCCACTGGATCCTGTCTGCTTTGCAGACAGCTGGTGAGGGAAGCTATATTTATGGGACCTCTTTGCGAGTGACCCGTTGCCCACATCGGGCTAGCATCATGAAAAAGAAAAACTTTAATATGGTATTTGTCATTTACCATTACTTATTCGGACTACAGTGGATTTAATTATCCCAGAAGAGTTCCTTGTTCCAAGCATGGTCTGTGTGTATCATAAAAAACTCAGGGGACCATTCTGAGTTCATTCCCATATATATATCATATATATATATATATATATATATATATATATATATATATATATATATATATATATATATATATAAACTAAAAGTTAAACAAGTCTGTATTAATGTGTTCTGGATAACTAATAGTTAAAAACAACTTATCTATTTACATAATCATCTAACCTACAAGAAAATTAAGAACTTCAAAGAATTATAAAAATTACCAGTTATTAGAATTTGGCAGAACCCAATTTTAATAAAAAACCAAGCAAGTTCTAAGAAGTAATCTATAAGGTTATTGTGTATTCCTTTAATGGCTGAACCAAATCCATAAGGTTTAACAGTTTTCTATAATCTTTTGAAGGTTCAAGAAGAAACTCCAAAACCTGTGTCAACATCGAGAATAGAGAGGGAAGCCCAGAAGTGCAGGTGTGAATACATTGCATTATGAGAACAAACTCCAATTTACATTGTTATGCAAGGGATATACAAAGCAAAAGGGTAAGTGGGTAAGTAAGTAAGGGGAGAGAGAGTTACAAGGAGTTACAAGGAAAAGAAGTACCTCAAAAGGCCTTGCGGCCCATACTGAGGTGGTACCAATGGCAACAAGTGCCACAGAAAATTTTCCACACACTCAAATAGCGTGCAAGATTTGGTCTAACCTTTTCTTGAACTGATCCACAGAGGAACTGTTCACAACTTCTGAAGGTAACCTGTTCCACGTGTCACAGATCTTATACGTAAAGTAATTCCCACACACACTAGTCCTAAACCGTTTCAAATCCAACTTCCAACCATTGTTGCGAGTTGGGTTATCATTTAAACTAAATATGCTTCTAAAATCGACATCGTTGAACCCGCGTAAGAGCTTGAAAACCTCGATCAGTTGACCGCGCAGCCTCCGAGTTTCCAGCGAAAACAAGTTCAGGGCGCGTAACCGTCGATTGTAGCCCATATGCCTAACGGAAGGGATTAACTTTGTGGCCCTCGCCTGCACTCGCTCCAGCCTCTCAATATCTTTCCTGAGGGTGGGCGACCAGAACTGCACAGCATACTCCAGGTGCGGCCGAACCAGGGAATTGTACAGTGAGAGCACAATCTCCTTGTTCCGAAACTGAAATTGCCTCCTGATATAACCCAACAGCTTCTGGGCTTTCTTTTCCACCTCTACGCACTGTTTCGTAAACTTAAGGTCGCTGCTAATTAGCACACCCAAGTCCTTTTCAAATCAGTCACCTCGATATTACCCCAACATCGAGTAGTCCGACTTGGGATTGGCGTAGCCAATGTGCATCACTTTGCATTTACCCAAGTTAAACGGCATTTGCCATTTTTCGGACCACTCTCCTATCCTACCTAGGTCCGCACGCAGTTGCTCGATCGCTCGGGCGTCCCAACATTGGCCCCAAGCTTGGTGTCATCAGCGAATTTGGCGATCCGACTGACGATGCCACCGTCGATATCATTTATGTAAATGATAAACAACAGGCCCCAAAACGGAACCCTGAGGAACCCCACTAGTGACCGAGGCCCAACCCGAACTAGCCCCTTTAATTACAACCCTCTGCCGCCTATTCTTCAGCCAGTTTTCAATCCACCTACCTATTTCCCCACCGATACCCAGCGCGCGCACTTTCGCCATTAGCCGGCGGTGAGGTACCTTATCAAAGGCTTTCTGAAAGTCGAGATAAAGTATATCAATCGCCCTACTCTTATCATACTCACTCAACATGACGTGGAAAAACTCGAGCAAGTTGGTGAGACACGACCTATGCCGTCTAAACCCATGTTGGGAGTCCCCAAGCAGCTTGTAGGAATCCAAATGGTCAACGATCCTATCAGCTATTATCCCTCTAATAATTTACCTACAACTGAAGTGAGACTAATGGGACGATAGTTCCCTGGACTTTCGTGATCCCCTTTCTTAAAGATAGGGGTCACGTTGGCTTCCCTCCAGTCACCAGGCACCTGGCCCTCTCCAACGATTTGTTGAAGACTGTAGCCAGGTGGGGAGCCACCTGGTCGCGCACTCCGCAACACTCTGGGGAGAAACTGGTCTGGCCCAGGAGCCTTAAACGCGCTCAGTTTGTCTATTCTATCGGCAACGACTGTCGCGGTACATCGAACACTATCCAGGCCAGCACCTTCGTGCCTCACGCCTGGCTCGGGGATGATGCGGGTGTCCTCCCTGGTGAACACTCCCGCAAAGTACTCATTAAGCACATTAGCGATGTCCGCGTCGGAGGTCCGCAGAACGCCGCTTCGGTCCTTTAACGGACCTATCATGCTTCTAATGGGCTTTCTACTATTAACATAACTGAAGAACTCCTTAGGGTTCCCCTTGCAGAGGCTTGCCACCCGTAGTTCTTCGTTACGCTAGCCTAACCTTCGCCTTCACTTCCCTACACAGGCGGACATACGCTTCAGTGTTCTCATGGGAACGATTGGCCTTCGCCCTCCTATACGCTACTTTCCTATTTCGGATAGCCGAAGCGATGTCACGATTGAACCACTTAGGCTGCGTTGAAGCAGGGGTGACCGGTTTTGAGGGTATGGCAGCAGACTGCAGCACCATAAACTCGTCCCGGAATGCACTCCACACTCCCTCAACATCGCCGCCGACCTCTAACCCCATCTCTCCTACGCTATCCCTGAGGCTAACAAAGTTCGCCCGCCGGAGATCGAGCTTACTGCCTCTCGAGTTACTACGCTTCACCCGAGGGACGCACACACGGAACCTAATAAGACCGTGATCACTCCCCCAACGATTCGTCAACGGTGAGGCCAGTGACGAGGTTGTCTTCGGTCGTGAATACTAAGTCTAGAACGCTTTCGCCTCGTGTAGGCTCGTTGACCCACTGAGTGAGGAAGTTCTCATCAGCAAAGTCAACTAGCCTCCTCCCTTCAGCATCAGCAGTCCTGTTTTCCCACTTTATGCCGCGACAGTTGAAGTCTCCTAAAACTACACACACCCTATCCCCTAGCAGGCTACTGAGTTCGGTGTACAGGCTGTATCCTCCTCGAGGAGGAGATGCGGAGGTCTGTACACCAAGATTAACCTATAGCTCGTCCCTCCCACGTTCAGATCGACGCCAAGCAGCTCCCGTTCCGACCGGAACTGGCAGTCAACCGGACTCAACGTGTCTCTGACGTATATTAGTACCCCACCCCCCTCCCCACGGGTGCGGTCTTTGCGAAACATTCTATACCCGGGAATTTCGAACTCCCCAACGTAGTCCCTACGATCAGTATGAATCCAGGACTCGGTGATAGCAACGATATCCTGGTATTCTGATGCTAAGAGCGCCCGTAGCTCGCAAAACTTGTTCCTAATCGACCTAGCATTAAAAAGCATTGCACGGAGGGAGCCTCCCCTATTCTGACCGCCCCCTAGCACGACCCGTTTCCCGAACAGCCAGGGCTGTCGGGAGTTGAAGAGCCCCTCACTAACGAGGGGCAACTTCCGCAGGAGCCTGAGCCCCCTCCAACGTGGAAGGAGGGTCACCCACCTGTACCTGGACGCACCCTTCAGTTGAAGGTACGTCCGCCACCGGCTCATCATCATCCCTCCCCGGACTCGACCTCACCATTCTGTATAGGTGCCGGTCAAGCAGCGCCTAGCACACCTTTACCCTTGTTATTGAGGTGGACACCATCCCTCTGTAAAGGTCCCACCTACCCGAAAATGCGTCGAAGGGGTCAATAAACCTCACGCCCAGTGGGACGCACAAGTCTTGCACCCTCTCGTTGATGCCAATGACCTTACTGAGGCGTGGTCACTGGCATTCATCGCGGTAAAATACCCATAACATTCCCCTGTCTGTCTTAAGTTTTAGATCATCCGCAAGAGACATGATCTCGGTGATGATCCCTTCCGTTGAACCTACCCTACCGCCTTTGAGGAACAAGTCGTTGCCACCAGCATGGACAACGATCGCAGTCCTCCGACTAGCCACGCGCACCTTATCTAATTCCTTCCTTATGTGCGCCGTTCCCCGACCGGGTAAGCACCTTACCTTCCTCCTGTCTCGGTTTGCAGAAGCAAAGTACTTCTCCTGGCCCCTAATCTGCGAGTCCCCAATTAAAACGGTGTCTTCCTCCTTCGCGCACAGGAGACTAAAGCGGTTGGAGGTCCTGACAGGGGCAACTGGGGTCTCGGGCTTCGGCTTCGCAGCCTTCTTGCCCGAGACCTTTCGAAACCCGTCGCCACCCATAGACTCGCACTTACACCACCCGACCCACCCCGACCGGCAGCTACATCCTTCGCTTCTTTGGGTCATCAGTAGGCCCCTTCCCACCCTTCTCTATCGGCCCCTTCTTTACGCCCTCCACCTTACGCCGCGGTTCCATGCATTCCACGTGGGTCGCTGGCGATTCCTGACACTGATTTAGGACCCTGGCCCCCGGTTGCACCTCTACCCTTTCTCCGCGGTCCCGAGCTCTGTCCATTCCATCGCTGGACCCCCTTTCCACGGCAGCTATCCTATCCTGAATGAGCTCCGGGTTGGAGGGCGGCGCAGCCTCGTCAGTGACCGCCGCACCTCCAACAGCCGATCTGGACGACTCGAGCCGCCGGACCCTCTCCTCCAGCTTCAAGTAAAACTGCATGAGTTCGCAAAAGCGGCACATGCTGGAGTGGTTGATCTTCTCGAAGCAGGCTTCTTTGAAGTTCGTCACCCACTGGTTCACTTCACACCTCGCACATTCAGCCTTCAGTTTCTGCGGTCCAGTCATTGTAACTTTTTTTTTTTTTTTCGAATTCTGAATACTCTGAATAAGATAAAGCGTTCTAGCAATGAAAACTATCAAAAACGTTCTGACCAGTATATAAAAAAGGGGGGGGGGGTGAATTCTTCCCGCGCGTAGACGCATCCACCTATTTGCAAGTGACGTTCATCCCTTCCAGAAGACTACACCTCTCGCTGCTGCCGCACCGACCAAAGGTCTCCCCAGGGCCGGACAGTCCCAAACGTGTCGCAGCTACCAACTGACAAACACTCGCGACGCAGGCGTCACGGATTTCCCGCCAGGAGCGACAGCGAGATGCAGCCCCTTACTAAGTCTTACTAGTCACTCACAAGCGGCCAGACTCTTAGAATCCAGTGTTCAAGGGATATCCCACCAGACCCAGAGGCTACGCCCGAGACTTTACGCTGGCCTGGCAGCCAGCTGGGCAGTAAAGCTCTCTCACCTCAGAGCAGTACAGCCAAGCACCATCAATTGGTCACCAAAGAATGGTCACAGGGGGCTGGTCAGGCCATTACGTGTTAGGAATGGGCTTAACGGGGCACTAGCCACACTCCATTCATCGCGCCTCTACGCCTGGGACCCCTCCATCCCAGTCTCTCTCAACCTACGAGCATTAAATGGTGTTATTTATAGAGGTTCCAAAGCCTCTCTTCCCATGCATGAGGTAGCAGTAGGGTCCTAATAGTAAAAGAAGAGAAAAAGACTTAATACTAAAAGGTTTTTTTTTTTTTTGCAGTCAGAGGAGAACATCCTTAATGTAAGCTAAAAGGACAGAATAGGGATGGGATGGGGTCCTAGTAACCCACGGGACAGGATTGTGCAACATACTTCACCCGCCCTCCTGAAAGAGAGAGAGAACCTAAAGGAACTGGCACCCAAAATTTTACCAGTGTTTGTATGAAATTCAATTCATATCAATGTTTCATTATTGCTCAGTAGAAATCTTACATGTTTTGTTAATTTTTCTTAAGAAACCAACTCCACCAAAGAGCCTACCATTATATTATTATGCAATCTACTGGTGAGAAATGCATCGTACATAAAGTTAACATGAATCCAAGTGATAATTTAATTCCTGCTTAGGCAACCAGTGTTCTTGCGAGAGAATCAAATCTGCATTATCACAAATTTTATAAACATCTGCAAGCAAATATAACTACTAACTGAATTTCACTACTGTATATGAAACTAACCTCAACATATTAACCATCATGACTGTCTCATTATGATTATTATTATTATAACACACATTTGGCCACTATTCAGTTTCAGGGCCACCAGATTTTGGTGAGCCATCAATTTCATCCATCACACAGCATTATTGCAGTTGGGTAAACCAATTCAACAAATTCAATTACATTAATCCCTTCCTTACAATGATGCCACTGTTGGCATCATGGGAAGTCTTGATTATCCTGCGATGACACCAAGGTTGGAGTCATCATGCTTAAGTTTATTTATTCAAAGAAAAATATCTCATAATGCTTATCAGAGCATTCCTGAGTGTCTCATAATGCTCTTCGATGTGAGTGATGTCATTTTTATCAACCAATCAAATGCTTTTCAATGAGTGACATCATTTTTTTAACCAATTACCGAAACAATTAATGGCGGGGTGTCAGTTGTCATCGGGTTTTGATTGAGGAAGATAGTGATTAGTGATTATTTTGCATACATTTACAATTGATTTGCGTAAAATAATATAAAAAAAATGTCAAGTGAGGAGGGCATGAGTGACAGTGGTAGTGAATATGTACCAGATGGAAGTGATATGGAGTTTGATAGCAGTGATTATTCGGATGACAGTGCCAATTTTGAATTTGAAGACCTGCCTGAACCGAATGTAATGGCTGGAGGGTAGAAACGTTAACTAATGTGTTTGATGATGCCCTGAAAAACCAGGCTTATGCAGTATAGATCACTTCAAAAAGTGGCATAATAAAGAAGATTCTTCTAATTAGGTAAGTTTACTTCAATAAATTTATATATTGATATTTTCATATATTTTTAAAAACAGACATGTTATATCAGTAATATGTTTATAAATAGGCCCAAAAAGACAAAACATGTTAAAATTAATTACTTTATTGGGAGTAAAAAAAGTTGTTTTGCGCTACACACAGCAATTTTCGCAATTCATATGGAAAGGGTTAAAACAAAAAATTTAAAGGACAATTGGTTGATGATTGGTTAGGTTAAGTTGTGATATTTTCATTAGTTTTAATGAAAATATCACAACTTAACCATTTGTCAAGGGCATATAGTTGAATTTGTTGGGTTGGGGTACGCAATTACAATAGTGCCCATCAGACCAATCAGGGTGAGTCTTTCATCTAGATTAGGTGATCATTTTAAGTTGGTTAACTGTTTCTCACATGACCAACCTTTGGTTAATCGGAAGTCCAAAAAATAGATAGCCTCAAAACTAAATAATTACTACAAATTCACGCAAATAATAAAAAGTTATACAAGTAACAAAAGTACATTATTAGGCCTACCCATTTCTATAAAATCTTGTGAACCAAGAGTAAACCTGAAAATTGTTCAGACATGAAAAATAAATCTTACCTTAATACATGGTTCATAATCAGCAAAGTCAGAGACCTCTTCTTTTATAAAAATCTCCTCTTTCAATTCATCTTTGATCTGAAAATGCTATAATTAAATATTCCCATTTTATAATTATATTTCTTTCCATTCAACACAATTCTTATCACAAACAAAACTTTACTGCGTGATCAGCCTTTTTTCATTAAGTTAAGAGAAAATATTCTTCCATTTGGATGAAGTTTTGAATTAGACCATTTCTTAAGATTAAGAAAATATAAATGCTGCATAATAAACTTTGCAATTTTCAAGGCACACAATCAACCACTGGGATCAAGCATGGATATCAATTAATTTCATCCCCAGCCTGTCTGTTATATTCAAGTTACCTCCCACCTCCCCCGAAACAGCCTATTTTTCATTAAATATGTGCTAAATTTTTAAACTACAAAATATGAAAGGGAAAATACAATAATAAATATACTGATTACGATACAATTGCTATTCTGAGGACATTAAAAGTCTAAAATGAATACCTATAATAAAATAAAAGGCTTTGGTAAAATTTAAGATTCATGACAATGAATTTTTTTAGAGTTCAAGCCTTACCCCTAAAGCCAACGTGGCTTTACAGATGTGACATAACATGTTGAATAGCCAATCTCACCTTTGGTATATAAAATCTAAGTCCCTAGTGATTACAAATGATCTCCCCAATTTTAAACATTTATTATGAAAAAACTAACAAAGCTACAGTGAAAAAAAAGCAAGATATACAAATAAAGAAGAACTCAAAAAGTTTTAGTTACGAGCTATTGAAGTTCAATATGAGCTCCTTTTGTGGTTCTGCAGACATCAAAGCACTATTCTGTTTCTCTCCATACATTTCCTAGCATATCATACTGAACTTTTCTAACAGACTAGCATATCTTTTCCTTCAAATGTTTAAAAGTTGTTGCCATTGGTGGAACAAAAACTTCATTTTTGGCATAACCCCAGAGGAAATCAAGGGGGTTTAGATCAGTCAAATAAGCCAGCACTAGAATGGGCCTCCCCCATACCCAATCCAATGATCAGGCAATTGCTCATTCGGGAATGTTGTAACCTCAAAAGGAGCTCATATTGAACTTCAATAGTTTGTAAATAAAACTTATCGAGTTCTTCTTCATTTATATATATCTTGCTTTTCACTGTAGCTTTGTTAGTTTTTCATAATAAATGTTTTTAAAATCAGGATGATCATTTGTAATTACCCAGTATATATATATATATATAATATATCAGACATGAGGATGAGGCCTGGCATCAGGCCTCGAGGCTGAGGACAGGACAGGACACATTTTACAAAGGGCTCAAAGGCTGAGGCTGAGGACACATTTTACAAAGGGCTCAAGGCTGAGGCTGAGGCCTTTCTAGGGGAGGCCTCACATGGGCTTAATTGTTAAGCTGAAGGTATTTGCACCCAGAGGTGTGATATTCGGATGCAAATAATGAATCTGGGTGCAGATACTCACTTCG
The DNA here is from genome assembly GCA_023014485.1 of Bathynomus jamesi. Taxonomy (NCBI): domain Eukaryota; kingdom Metazoa; phylum Arthropoda; class Malacostraca; order Isopoda; family Cirolanidae; genus Bathynomus; species Bathynomus jamesi. The sequence goes on along the minus strand of JAJOZX010002678.1, from coordinate 69,410 downwards.
AAATCTTTTACAAATAAGCTCCTCCATGCTTTGGGAAGGCTCAAAAATATAGCCTAGGCCTAAAGCTCTTCCAAAGGTAACCTACCATAGCCTCACACTAGCCTGTATCTCTTCGTTTTTTGAAATCGATAAGGAAAAGCAAGATTCTACTCAAAATTAATAAACAAAGACATATCTCACTTCACTTACCTAATAAAAGAGAATTATTAAGCACGTTCATCTATCGCACACGGCCACACCACAACACCAACATGCTGTGTGTTTACACTTGCCGGGTCACACAGTCAGACACAGTTACCAGAACAAGATTTCCTGGACACCATACATTAGCCCAATAACTTTTTCTCTCTCATTTCATGCAGTTCTTTTTTCTCATTTTAATATACCTGCAATATTTCAAGTATTTATGATAACATGGAAAGTTATGTGAAGATGATCTAGCAAAATACTTCAAGATTGTACTAACTCACTGAGTGTTGATTGTATAATTTCTGAATGGCTACAATTATTAGCAACTCTAATGAGCACTGCAAACAGAGCTACATTTGGAGATGAATGAAAAAGACCAAAAAAATTATTTGCAAACAATATAACAATTTACAACTCGGGTTATAATGCCAATATTAGCAAAATTATTGTTTACATCCGATATTGTATATTCATTTCAAATCATCATATTTACAAGTTTATATGTTACAATTTACAACAGGCAAAAAACAAAATCATCAATGCTAGTAGCCAGTTATCAGTATACCAGGTGGTATTCTTCTTGTTTGGCCTATTTTTTGTTATAGAAATAGATACAGTACAATATTTTATACACATAAATAACAAACACATTATATGAGCTCAGCACCGTACAACTGATGACCAACCGAGAGATTGCTTTCCCACACTAGTTTTGCTACATTAAGTCAATTGGTCTACTGCTGACTGACTGAATATTTATATACCGCAACATATATAATATTTATGTACCTAACATTACAGTGACCCATCACTAATCCATTGGTGACCTAACTGAATAGTATTTATCAAAGAGTGCCACCTGACTAGTCACCTGTCTGAACAATATTTATCAAAGTATGCCACCACATACAGTCACCTGTCAGGTCAGGGTCCTCACCTGAAAATTATCCACCCTGAGCGCACCCACCTGAAGAATCTACACCCCAATGCTAACAGGGGTTGAAAATTACAGACAAAACAAATTGGGATTCCCTAAGGCCTCATTAAAGTCACAAGCCCTTTCCACTTTTCAGCTGGCCTCAGCTACTTTTGAGATCCAAGGCCAAGGCCAGCCTCGAGGCCAAGGCCAGGCCTCAGCCCCATGTCTGATACATATACACAGTTATCCCTCAACTTATGTGCACATCTTCAGGAACATCTATCATGTAATTCAAAATGAGTTTTCTCATAGAAATAATATTATAAGTGGAGGTTGCATTCCTGAACATTCACTAAACATCACTTTTCTTTATAAAATTAATGATTATTTCTATTTATTTTTATATGTATTACAACAGAAAAACACTCACCACATTTACATTTCAAAACATCTAATTTCAATTCTAAAGTGATAGCATTTCTCTGCCTCTTGCTATCTGAACCACTTTTATCACTGTTTGAACACTTCCCACTCATTTTTTCTCAGGATCACAGAGTTTGAAAATGATATAAAAATGTCCCACAGGCGAATGTGCTGCACCTTACAATGGCAAAACAAAGACTGACTGAGCAGTAGGGTGCATCAAAAATGGCAACTTTCAAAAATTGATTTGGCCCTACGTTATTATGGTTACATTCCCTAAAAAAAATTCACATGCAAAATTTCAGGTCAATTGATTAATATCTACTGGGTCCACCTAGCTCCTAAACTTTTACAAAAATGACAATTTTTAGGATAAATTGCCTTAAATTATTTTTTTCACATATACCTTTATTTTATTGAATTGAATGACCTTTAAGGTACTATAGGCCTAGTATGTTTAGTTTGCTTGTGTTTAAGCCATAGCTACTATTAATAAACATCATTTGCCATCATGAAATACCTATAGCTATTTTTTCTTATTTTCAGGCATGTAGACTACTTTAATATTAATCTATGTTTCTATTACAGGTCAATTTTTGATATATGTTGGTGATAATAGTTAATATATGATATAATGGATAATAGTGGTAAAGCCAGTGAAGCCACTTCTAGTGGTAAAACTTGTTCAAGTGGTGCAGATAAAGTTAATGTAAAAACACAAAAAAAAACCTGTATATTTGGATTAGGTCCTGGCATCACAAATAATGATGCAAAGATTGTAGGATGTCGCTTGCCAACAAGTGAACAAGTTCTTAGATGTTTCCTATTTCACCAGCAACAGGGTCTAAAAGAGAGAACTAAGCGAGATATAGCTAAAATTGTTTTAACAGAAATTCAACCATTCTACAATAAAGCCAACATACCAATGATTACTGAGAAAAAAGCATGTGAGAAAATAATTTCGTTGTCAGAAAAGAATGCGAAACTGAGAGAAATTCCATTGAAAAGAAGAGAGCTACAAAGTACAAAGACAAGACTAGAAGATATGGAAATGCAACTTAAAATGACTTTTCCACTGTGGATTAAAAATGCCGAAAAAATTATGAGTAATCCAGAAGATATACAATTTCTTCAATCTATGCAAGGGGATAGAATTGCTTCTTTTGGAGCTCATGATCAAACTTTAGCATCCAAAATGAAGCGCATTAATTTTCGAAAATGTGAAGAAAATGCGAGAAAAGAAAAGGAATTGAGAGACACTGAAGCTTCTTGCAGTTATGTTGAATTAGAAAGCAGTAGCACAAGTGATACAACTACCATTGAGAGTGAGTCAGAAGCTAATGATGGAGCTGAAAAAGATGGAAAATCCACACAGTCAACAGTCTGTTTAGGTACTCAAGCTATCATTCCTCATGACATTCTGAAAAGACCGAAACTTGTTTCTTTGGCATCAAGAATGAAAATGACTCCGGCACAACAGGCTGCATTCACAAAAGCTTTTGTTGAAGAATGTGGTGGTAACACTAAGGCAGTGGCAACTTCATATGCTACAGCTGATAGAGCAAGACACGAAGTAGCCCAAAAAATTTCAAGTTCCATTAAAAAATCCTGGAATCCTCCTAAATTGGCCTCTCTTCATTGGGATTCGAAAATAATTTCTACTCTGCAGGATAAATATGTTACAGAAGAACGATTAGCCGTATCAGTTGGAAATTCAATGGATCTCAAACTACTTGGTATTCCATCATATCATCCTAGTGCTGGTGGCAGTGGCCAATCTGGGAAAAACTTGACTGAAGAAGTTATGAAGCTACTGAAATTGTGGAACTGCTCCGATTCAATAGTGAACTTGGTTTTCGACACTACAGCAACCAACATGGGACATGTGAGCGCTGCATGCATAACTATCCAACAAGAGATTGGACAGCCTTTATTATGGTCTGCATGCAGGCATCATGTTGGTGAAGTTATTATGAGTCATGTGTTTCAGGACATGAAAGTAGAAACTTTGAGTGGACCAGAAATTAATGTCTTTAACAGATTTCCAAGGATGAAAAATTGAAAAAAATTGACTTCAATCAGTACTCCAAAGCTGTCCAGGAGATTCTTCAGGAATGGACTGATTATGCAATTCAAATAAGTAATATAGAAAAGCAACATACACAATATGACTACAAACAATTTTCTGACTTAGTTGTGTTATACTTAAATGCAGGACCTAGTGATAAGGATATAACCCTTCAGCGACCTGGTGCTATACATAGAGTCAGATGGATGAGTAAAGCAATATATGCTCTAAAAATTGCATTACTAGAAGATATCTCGAAACTACCTTCAGTAACAATCACAAACAAGCAACAAATTCTGAAACTGAGAGACTTTGCAACCTTCATTTCACCGATTTACTACCCATGGTGGATGACCTACTCTTCAGTTTTTGATGCACCATGGCACGATTTGCAGCTTTACAAAAAGCTTCTTAGATACGAGGAAGTAAACAAGCAAATAGCAAAAAGTGCTCTAACATCTTTGAAATGTCATCTCTGGTACCTTTCATCAGAGATGATTCCTCTTGTATTATTCAGCGATTTGGTTCCAAAAAATGAACTTCGTGCTATAACAAACCATCTACTTTCCTATAAACCACACAAGATTGAGACAGTGGTTCCAGAAGGTAGACATGGATCTAGTTTTGGAAAGCCTAATTTCCCTACCAATCTATGATCAGAAACCATAGCTGACTTGGTTGACAAAAACTCATGGTTCATATTCTCTTCACTACAGTTAGACTATGATTTTTTAATGGTTGAGATTGTTGAATGGAAAATAATAGCATCATTTATATCTTCCAAAGAAAAACTTTTGGCTATAAATGTCATAAATGATGGCTCTGAGAGGGCAGTAAAACTATGCAGTGACTTTTATGAGGCTGCAAGGACTGAAGAACATCTTCAAAATGTTCTCCAAGTTGTAGAAGTTGACAGAAAAGCCACTCCTAATCTGAGAAAGAGACAAGCTTCTTTATCATCTGTTTTAAAAGAAAAAAGGACAAAGAAGAAGAATTAAGATATCAATAAGCAATAAATCAATTTTTACAAGTATTTTATCATAAAATACCATTTTTAATAGGTGGAGGTGGTCGGTGGGATGCTTGGCAAGTTGGGTCCTCGTCCCGCATCCTGGTAACTCACTTCATGATTCTCAGAATAATACAAAAAAAAGTCTAAAAAGACAGATAATTTCATGAATTGAGGCTAAAACTTGCCTAAAACTAACTATATTTACAATTTTTTTTTCAAACAAAATCTACAACGCTTACCGTACACACAAGATTTTCTAGTAAAACCATAAAATTCCACAATTGTCAAATTTTCATCTTCGAGGTGGACCCACTAAATATTGTCAGAACAGCTTGAAACATGGATACTGAAGGTTTGTTGGGGATTGTAACCATAATATCATAGGGTCAAATCAATATCCGAAGTTCGAAATTTCACCCCTTATAGGCTGATGCACCCTACTGAGCAGGCTACTGCCAAGCTTCCAGAAGCTGTGCACACACAACTCTCTCATACCCAAGCTGCTTGGGACTCACTATACACATCACACTGGCCAGTAACTTGAGAAAGTGCGAATAAGCTGAGGTGATTTTTCTGGTTTATTGTGCAATATTAAATCAAGGTAAGGCAAATTTGCTTAGGTTGAACAAGCGTAAGTAGAGGGATAATTGTATAAGGGGTGTTGCAAAAAAAATTAGGAATTTTCCCCCAGGATACACCAAACTTCAAAATACCTTAAAATTTGATTATTTGACTTCCACCAACATCTTCAACAGTTGCCAAATGACTTCAGACAGACCAATTGGCAACTGACATCAATTTGACTTAAACTCTTTGAGCATTGCAGTGACAAATCTTTTCACCATTCTGAATGCAGCACATGCAGCATGAACCTGGCTTCTACTGAGAACCATAATGTAAATATGAATAAGCTTAGTTTATGTAAAAATATTGGTCGTCTGAAATCATTTGGCAACTGTTGAAGATGCTGGTGGAAGTCAAATAAGCAAATATTAAGGTATTTCAAAATTTGGTATTCTAGGGTAAAAATTCCTAATTCTTTTTGCAATGTCCCTTATATATATACCTTTGGTAACCTTTGGTTAGCTTCTGCCCGAATTGTTAATTCTGACCAAGGTCAAGTTTTCACTCCACCTTAGACCTACAGTTTAACATGGAATTCGAACCACGCCCCATCAGCAACACAGCATCTTAACCACTAGGCCACCTAGGGTACCCATTTATCTACCAACCACTTTCTTTATTGTGCGGAAGGATGAACAGCTGGGTTTTGCTGCGTGCCAGCTGCCATCGAGTCTCAAACCCGGGGCCAACATCTTCGTAGTCAGCGACACTAACCACTACACCACCGAGACGCATTAATTTTATATATATATTATATATATATATATATATATATATATATATATATATATATATATATATATATATAATGACCTAAACCTAAAATAAATCTTTGAGACTAATGACACATATTCTGTACAAGGTAGCACATAAAACTGAATTAAAAAAAATAGCTTCAAAACTGAGACTGGCTATTCTAAATGTCCAATCATGTAACATTTGAAAAGCCATGTCAGCTTTAATGGAAGAGTTTTGAACTCTTAAGAATTGTCATGAATCTAATATGGTATTTAGCATCATTATTGGACTAAATAAAAAATTTAGGGCCTAATGAAATTCACTTTAGCTACTGTACAGAGGTCTACTAAATCATAACTATAATTATTAATACTCATTAAACAATCAAATATTTGGCAAAATTCCTGAATATACATGCAGTTCAGAGACAGAGGTCATAATAGTTTGGTAATATGTTAGGTTAAACTAGATTAAGTTAATTTAGGCTGTTAGATTGGTTTGGTTAGGTTAGTAATTATAGTCTCCAAACCATATCTGGATTCTGGAATTTTATCAAACATTTCAAAGGGTATGGCTTAAATTATACTTTCATAAGAGTATGTGGAGGGCATCTTGCATCTTGGAGGAAATATTATAAGGATAGACTAAAGGATTAAGAATGTTCTTTTGAAAAGTGTAGGGGCAACAACATGACTTGACATAAAAAATGTTTGCAAGCATACTGTCGATAGGATAGATGTAAAAAATATTCTTTCCTTGAGAAACTGATGTAGAACTATGAGTCACTAAAAATATTGGGAAGATGATGTGGAGATTAGAGTTACATAAATATTTCTTCAGTTTCAGAATGGTTAACTAATTATTATTATTGGAATAACTTGCCAACTGCAGTGGTGAATAGCAGTACTACATTGGACCATTTTAAGAGGGGACTTGATAAGTTTTTTAAAATCTTGTATTTATAGTAATAAGGTTAAGTTTAGTCTGTAGTGATAATCCAATGGATGGATATATAATTGAGATCAATTTATAACATGACTATGTGGAATCTCATAAATAGCTGGAGTTCTTGTACAAATTTGAATTGACAAAAGCCAATGGATAGTGATATAATTAAGATCAATTTATGATGAGCAAAAAATGGGAACTTCATAAATAGGTGAAGTTCTCGCGTGAATTTGAATGACATTCTCATGGATTTATGAATGGTTTGAGGTGGAACCTCAGTAATAAATAGCTGGGGTTCTTTCTACAGTATATATATTTAGAGTGGTTAGATTCTTATTCTGGACATGGATAACCTAGAAAGGCCCTAGTGGCTTTTGAGTTATCCTTATGCTTCTTATGTTCTTACATTCACTCATATCAGACCTAGTTAGTGTAACTACAAAGCAATCAATTGTTCCAATTATTTGAAGCTTTTCATTACCCATTGTTCATGAATGAAGTTTCCATCATCAAAGAGAAATTTTTCGTGGGAATCAATTTCTTCTTCTTCACTTTTAACATTGAAAATTTCATTTTTCAAATCAATTTCATTTTCATTTTTATCCATTCTATAAATATGATGGAGTCAATGGCAGTGGACAGTATTTTAACATTTTTCAATCCATTTCCCCTCCAACTAAATACTATACTGGTACTGAAAATACTGCATAATGTTTTCAGCTTAAAATCCAGGGTTAATATTCTGCAAAACACATCATCTAAACCTTAGAAAAACAACATATTCATAATCTTTGTAAAAAATAAAATATTTATTTGATGTATTTTCAGGCATTTTAATAGAATCTCCTATCCATTTTTTTTTTTTTAAATTGAGTAGCTTTAGAGATATACATTTCTTCAAAAAAATTTATTTATCTCAAAACCTGCTTAATTGCACAAAGAATGGATAGCCAATTCTATTAAAACACATTAAAACCTGCTTAATTGCATAAAGAATGGATGGCCAATTCTATTAAACCTAGAATGCATAACCTGGGCCTCTGAGGTCCGTTGGGTGTTATATTTATCCAGGTTATGCATTCTAGGGTTAAAGCACATTACAATCAGGGCATGAGTAACCATTGTTAGGCTAATAAAGCTGTAGCCTTAGGCCCTAATTTTTATATCATAAAATATAAATCTTTGTCACAAGGTTGGTTAAGCAAGATTATATACAGGTATCCCCTGCTTAGCATGGCCCCATACAATGCAGTTTTATTGTTACATGGTTCAAAAAATGTTCAATTTTTTAAATTTTTTAAAGTTTTAAAATTAAGAAAATTTAAAATTATTTCTTTGAGCACAGCATAAACACAATGCAGTAAAAAACCAGTACCCTATATACCCACTGCAGTGGCTGTGGCACCAGTTGCTATAAGCAGCCAATCAGCATCAGGGCTGTGGAGTCGGTCAATTTTGAGTGGAGTCAGAGTCGGTGCAAATCCTTCAATTATAACCATAGCAGCCTAGGCCTAGGCCTAGCTCAATTTTATGAATAAAATAGATTTAACTTAATGTTTTAATATATAATATAAAGGGTGATCCAGAGAAATGGGACCCAAAAGAAACCCCTGTAACTCTTAAAGTATAAGTCCTTTTATAAAATCATACGCGTCATTCGAAAGAGGATAGTTACAAGTTTGTACAGGATTGTATAAGTTTTGACAATACAAGACAAGATAAGATACAAAACAAAATAAAGGTGTTAGTTAAAACTAACCCTTCAAGATGACTGCATGGACTGTGGAACAGCTGCGTTTCATAACTGAGCAATATTATGAGCATGGAAGAAGTGTAGTTTCAGCTCAAAGATCTTTCAAGACAAATTTTCAGATGTCAAAATCACCTTCTAAGAAAGTAATCCGTCGGTGTGTCAGAAATTTTTCCCTATCTGGCAGCATTGGAAAAAGAAAACCAACTGGAAGAGTGCGCACAGCAAGGATAGATGAGATCATTAACAGAACTCATGAAATTGTACAGGATAATCCTAACATAAGCATCAGACGTGCTTCTCAGCTGTTAGGAGTTAGATATGGAACAACATACCGTATATTCAAGCAAAATTTAATGCTCTTTCCATATAAAATTCAAACAGTGCAACAACTAAACGATGGAGATTTCGTACGAAGACGACAATTCTGTCAATGGATCCAACAGAAGGTAAATGACACCACCAATTTTCTAGCAACTTTGACTATGTCAGACGAAGCCCATTTTCACTTGAATGGAACTGTAAACAAACAAAATTGTCGTTTCTGGGCAACAGAAAATCCATTGAATATTACTGAAGTCCCGTTGCATAGTCAGCGTGTAACTGTTTGGTGTGGTCTTACTGCATCTCAGATCATAGGGCCATACTTTTTCGAGGATTCCACCGGAAACACGGTCACTGTAAATGGTGATCGCTATGAAAAAATGTTGACTGATTTCCTTATTCCTAAATTAAGAGATCTTTGTCTAGAAAACCACTGGTTCCAACAAGACGGAGCTACCTGCCATACCACGAGGAACTGCATGGCAGTTTTGCGTCAAACGTTTCCAAGAGAGTTAATCTCAAGATTTGGAGACGTTGAATGGCCCGCAAGGTCTCCGGATTTTTCTCCCTTAGATTATTATCTCTGGGGATATTTAAAGAGTAGGGTCTACAGAAATAACCCAACGACCTTGCAAGAATTGAAGGCCGCCATCACAAATGAGATACAGGCCATACCACCGCACACTCTTGCAAAAGTGATGCAGAACTTACAAGCGAGAACACTGGAATGCTTGGCAACTAATGGAGCACATTTGAAAGGAGTCATTTTTAAAAAATAAATATTTCATAATAAACTTGTAACTCAACTCTTTCGAATGATATATAGTTTTTATGAAAGGAATTAAATATTAAGAATATTTGGCTTTTTTTTATGGGTCCCATTTATCTGGATCACCCAGTATAATACAGTGTGTCCCAAAACAACGTATACATTTTTAAAAAATTTATAATAGGAGAACCCACTAACAGATTCAGATGATTTTTATTTCTTTTTATAGCCTATAGCCTAAGGAGATACAAAAGCGAAATTGTTAACAGCCTTGGCTAGCCTAAGGAGATACAAAATCGAAATTAGTAATAGCCTTGCCTGCCTACAGTAAACATGGAAAATGGAAGTGTGCGCTTATCATTTGAGCAACGAAAATGGATACTAAAGTCGTATTTTAAAGTTGAGAAGATATCAAAGGTTCAACAACAGTGGAGAGACAATTTTGGAACTAATCCTCCAACTCGACTTACCATTTCACGTATCTGTGAGAAATTTGAAGTATACGGTACTGTGCATGATGTGTACAAGCAAGCGACTGGGCATCCAAAGACATCAACAGATGCTAACACTTCTGATGAAGTGCTACAGGTATTCAACCGATCACCAAGAAAATCTGTGAGACAATGTGCTCGTGAAACAGGGAAAAGTAAGACAAGTGTCCACAGAATTCTGAAGAATGCTAAATGGAAATCTTACATCCCGAGATTATTACATGCCTTGAATGAGGATGATCCGGATCGCAGAATCCAGTTTTGCGAATGGTTTCGAGTAAAAAAACACAGAAGATGGCCAATTTGCGGACAAAATTGTGTGGTCTGATGAGGCTACATTTAAGTTGAATGGTATAATTAATCGTCATAATTGCACATACTGGTCACAAGAAAATCCACACATTTATGTGGAACGACATGTAAATTTACGGGTATAACTGTCTGGTGTGGTTTTTCTTCCAAAGGTTTGGTTGGTCCATTCTTTTTCGATGGTACAGTTACCGGCCATAGCTACCTCAACATGCTTCGGGGAAAAGGTTTTCCTGCAATTCGACAGTTATACGGAGATGAGGACATTTATTTTCAACAAGATGGAGCACCTCCTCATTACCATCAGGATGTCAGGAACTACCTTGATGAAACATTTCATTATCGGTGGATCGGACGACGAGGTAGTATCGAGTATCCACCACGTTCACCAGATTTGAACCCACTTGACTTTTTTTTATGGGGTCATTTGAAAAATGAAGTATACAGTAGAAGACCTACATCACTTGAACAACTAAAGAGCACAGTTGAAGAAGCGTGTAGAAATATCCCTACAAACATTTTTGTTGAAGTCTGCCAATCAGTGAATCAAAGAGCGCAGTGGTACATTGATGTCAATGGTCGACATTTTGAACACTTACGTGTTTAAAACAAATTAAACTATCTATTATTTCGAAGTTGTATATTTTACCTATAAAAAGAAATAAAAATCATCTGAATCCGTTAGTGGGTTCGCCTGTTATAAGTTTTTTAAAAATGTATACGTTGTTTTGGGACACTCTGTATATAACATATAAATATATAAATATAAATAATATATAAATATAGTTGCTTATAATTAATAAGGATTATAATTAATTAATTAACATAATTAATAATAAGGAAATTTAAAAATTTTGTACTAGCAACCCTAAATCTTTTTCAGATTTTTAGATTTCAATTTGATAATTTTGATAAGCATCACTGAAAGATGATTTAATGGAAGCGATCCTTTTTTTAAGAACAAATTCAGTTTAGGTTAGTACATTTTGTTACGGATGTTTATAATAATACAAAAACATCTTATTAATTTGCTAAACCAATAATAATCTTATTTTGTTTAAGTTTCAATCAGTTTGTATTTTGGGATTTATTGTAATTTTTGAATAAAGAGAAAAAAAGCCATTAAGGCATAGTTACAGCCACTAAGTAACCTGATGAGTCATGTGGTGGTGACAAAATGCCTTGTTTATGAATCTCCATTGGCCTAATAAAGCTAATCATAATCAATTTGGCCTTAACATTCCATCGGAGTCGGAGTCGTAATTATACAAGTCAGATTTCTGGAGTCGGAATGTTAAAATTTTTGGAGTCGGAGTCGGCAAATTTTATCACCAACTCCACAGCCCTGATCAGCATGCACCATTTAAGGGATGCAGTTTCTCCACCAATCACCAACTGCATTACTCTGAGCAATGCCATCAGTGGTACAAACAAATTTGTTTACATTGTATCCTGTGCTGTGAACAAGTGTCTCCTGTCTATTTTATAGTTTTATGGCCTATAAAGCTATTAAAATTGAGCAATCAAGTCTTACAAAAGGCCTCATGGTAGTGGTGGTGATAGTGAAAGTAAGGAAATCTCATAAGGCAATTAGCTTGGAAACAAAGCTAAAAATAATTTATTTTATTTACTTAATATTATTTTATGTTAGATAATATTTTCTTTTTCGGATATTATTATTATAATAATATTTTATTTTCCAATATATTCTTTAATTTTTGTGGTGACTTCGGGTGGGGGCTGCACCTATCCCAATAGAGCCTATGTTATAATTCCCCCCCATATAACATGGATTTCTATAATGCAGAATCTCCAGGAATGCATCTACTGCATTATGCAAGGGATACCTGTATAACTGCTAGAGGTGTACCAGAATTCCAGTTCCAGTTCCTGCTGGCCAGAATTCCAGCCATTTATTGAGGCATTCCATGTCAAGTGTACACACCTTCATGACTCCAGATTTGAAAAAATTTACTGGAGCACAGCTCTGAATTTACTTTTTTTTCCCTTACACCACTAGATAGGTTAATGATAGTAAACTCTTGAATTGACGACATACCAATTACAAATTGTTTTAGCTAAACATAATAATACAATAATGTACAGTTTATAACTCACCTTAAGTTTATTTATTCATTGCAGCAGCAACAGTGGACGATGTTAGACCTTGTATGTAGGCATTTGTTGTGAATTTACCGCCATGTATGCTTGGCCACTGATCAATGGCTTTCTGTGTGATCATTACAGCAGATCTAGTGCCTGGAGCTGGACCCTCCTTCACAATTCTGCACAGCTTAGTCAAATGAGATGGCTTAATGGATCCTTTGTGTTCAACAATGTAACCAAGAATGGAGAATGTCCCTTCAGCTGGTGCTTCACTCCAGGCAGTTGATCCATCTTTATCAAAATGCTTTAATCTCTCTGTGATTCCTTTCCACAGCTGTTCTATATATTCTGTCAGCCAATTTATCACCGAGTCTTTTGTAAAACTACTTTCAGATCTGGTTCTGGATGGTCTAGCAACTTCAGCAACCTGGTAGTAATCAGAACGTTTCTTGATGTATTTGTAAACTTCATTTAGGATATAATCCTCAGCTGTTAGTTCCTTTTGCTTCCCTGTGGTATCGTGCTTAAATTCAGAAACTATATCATTTGCATTTCCTCCATTAGCTAATTTGGAAATTGTTTCCATCACCCTTAGCATAACAGTTTTCCCTCCTCCTTTATAAAATATATTTTCTACAAATTCTGCACTAACTGTGGTTTTTTGAGCTACTTGCAACATAATCTTTGTTACATAGGAAATCAATACATAGAACTTGGCACTAATTTCTTTCTCTTGTGGATGATCAAAAAACACACAATTTTCCACAAATCTGTCAAATTGATCAAATTCGTAATTAACCATGCGAGTATCAGATTTGAATTTTGGTCTCTTAAAACCAATGATATTGTCAAGAACCATATTGGTATAGTCAAGGCCTGATCTCAGATTTGAAGAGTGATTCTGAATAAAGTCTAAAAGCTCACTTAGTTTACAAATTTTCTTCAATGCATCAACGTGGGCTCTGTTCACAAGATGCATTAAGTCCCATCGAAATTTGAAATTTTCTCCAAACAACTTTTTCATTTCGTTTTTAAATGGCTCGTTGTCCTTACAAAAAGCCCCATCTCCAACCATTCCAGATACCTTGGATTTAATTGCTTCTTCAGATAGTTTCAAGTGATTAGGAGACTTCAACACATCAAAAATTTCATTGGCCAAATAAACTCCTGATTTGCTGCATACTAAATTTATCCCAGCAAGTTTTACAGTCTTATCTTCTTCACTCATAACTAATACAACTAGCATGCTTAATCCCAAAATTGTTCCAATGTCAGCTGTTATTGTTACTGAAGTTTGTTCTAAGAACCACTTTACAGTTTGTTCTTTAAGTTGATTACACTAGGCAACAAAGATTTTGTTACAGAAGACCAAATAGGTGCTCCTAGCTAATTTCGGTATGCTGATTTCAAATCTATAATTAGATTTTTCTATCACGTCTAGATTTTGTGTAAAATGCAAATCACTTTTAGTAAAATTTTCTACCACGTCCAGATTTTTTTTAATCGGCTTAATGCCAGTAATATGAAACTTGCTTTTCAAGGTTAAAGCAATTTTTTTTGCCAACTATATACAAATTCGAACAATTTGATAAATAAAATTTATCCCGAGTTGTTTTTATAGCATTTGTTTTGTACTACGGTGTGTATTTCTTTTTATTTTGCACATCGTAATAATTACTTTCTACGTTTTTTCAGATATTGTATGGTAATTCAAAATGGCATCAAATAGACGTGCTTGTGTAAATCACCCAGACAACTTCTGCTTTGTCTGTGGACAATATACACCTAAGCCACAACGTAGAAACATAACAACAAAGATTAAACTTGCCTACAAGTGTTATTTTGACTGTAAGTTAGGAGACCAACAGAGGGACTGGGCACCACATATTTGCTGTGCACAGTGCAATGCAATGTTAATAGCTTGGATGAATGGTAAAAGAAAAGCTATGCCGTTCTCAGTCCCCATGGTTTGGCGTGAGCCGAAAAATCACTTCAATGATTGTTATTTTTGTTTGACAAAGATTGCTGGTTTCACAAAGAAAAACAAATCAAAGATCACGTACCCAAACTGCGAATCAGCAATGAAACCAGTACCACATGATGAAACAAATCCACCACCAGTTCCACCAGCAACGATAACAGACAGCAGTTCATCTGAAGATTCTGCTAGTGATATAGAAACAGGGAAAGATGGCATATATGTTCCAGATGCAAATATTTCCCCACATTTGTTAAGTCAAGCGGAGTTAAATGACTTAGTGCGCGATTTGGAATTACCAAAAGAAAAGGCAGAGTTGCTTGGTTCAAGACTTCAAGAATTTAATCTTCTCCAACCAAACACCAAAGTTTCCCATTTCCGCCATCGCCATTTGCAGTTTTCATCATTTTACTTACAGGAAGAAAACGTTTGTTTCTGCCACGATATCAGTGGTCTGATGCAAGGGATTGGCTGTCGCTATGATCCAAAAGAATGGAGACTGTTCATTGACTCTAGTAAAGCTAGCCTTAAAGCTGTATTACTGCACAACGGCAATGAAAAACCTTCAATACCTGTAGCACATGCCACTGGCCTTAATGAGACTTATGAATCGATGAAACTGCTGCTAAGACTCATCAAATATAAGGACCACACATGGAATATTTGTGGCGACCTTAAAGTTGTATCATTACTTCTTGGGTTACAGTTGGGCTACACAAAGCATATGTGCTTTTTGTGTCTATGGAACAGCAGAGATGACAAGAACCACTACAAAAAACATGATTGGCCATCTAGAACTGAACATGTTGTTGGTAAATACAATGTGAAACACCCAGCACTTATTGACCCTCAGAAAGTACATCTTCCACCACTTCACATTAAACTTGGCCTTATGAAAAATTTCGTGAAGGGTATGGATCATCAAGGTAGTGGTTTCCAATATTTAAAGGATAAATTCAAAGGAATATTGACAGATGCTAAGCTAGAAGCTGGAGTTTTCACTGGACCACAGATCCGCAGTGTCATCCACGACTCATCGTTTCCATCTAACCTAAATGAGAATGAACTAGGAGCATGGACATCTTTCGTTGAAGTTGTCAAAAATTTTCTTGGAAACCACAAAGCTGAAAACCACCGTAAACTCGTAGAAAACATGCTTAAATCTTATGAAATAATGGGATGCAGAATGTCTTTGAAAATTCATTTTTTACATTCTCATCTTGACTTCTTCCCGGCCAACCTTGGGGCTGTAAGTGACGAGCATGGTGAGCGCTTCCACCAACAGATCTCAGTTATGGAAAACAGATACCAAGGTAATTTCAACCCAAATATGATGGGAGATTATTGTTGGTTCCTGCAGAAGGAGAGCTCGTCATCCTACAAGCGACAAAGGAAGAGGACACACCAAAGTTTCACTTAAGAACAGGAATTTGCCTTTCAGTAGTAACAACAAAATACTAACGCGCTTTGGGTGGATGGTTGGGCGCAGGGGTGGTAACTCCGCCAGCGGAATTCCGCTGTCTGTCTTAAGCCAGAATAAAGGAGGAAAGACATCCCTGTTCACTAATTATTTAAGTATGCTTAACATAAAACGTGGCACGGAAAAGTAGCTTAGACGGCTTTCGTAATAGAAGCGGGTGAGAAAAAAAATGAAAAATAGGGGTTTTCGGTTACACAAAATCTGGACGTGATAGAGAAATTTTGATATCAGATCTGAAATCAGCATCAGCGCTTTAGTAGGAATCAGTAGTTCACGTGTCTGTAACAAAAAAAAGTTGAAATTTGTTGCCTAGTGTTATCTAATAGCTCACAAATTGTCTCGCACGCATGTGTGCTATGATTCAAATTTCCAACCTCACAACCTGACCTATGTAATACAGCTAGAAGTACTGGATATAGAGCCCATGCAGTGTTTGTTTTCATTATGTAGTATAAGATGTTGCCACATAAGTCTTCTATGCGTTTAGTAGTGTTCCGAGAAGATGTTTTCATCACTTCATAAACAGCAGCTCTTTGATGATGCTGAAGTTTAATTAAATGTCTCTTCAGGTGGGTTTTCAGATTTCTAAACCATCTCTCTTGATTTTCTTGTTTGCATACATAGGTTAAATCTTTAACATTGAAGTAACCTTTTATGTTAGAATGTTTGTCTGAAGCACATGCTTTGGGGTCTGTGCAAGCTATGCAATATAATGTAAACATTTTATCATCAGAAGCATCATCAATATCTTCTTGATTATCATCATCTTCATCCTCAACAGCTATATCTACATCAGGCATATTAGTGTCACTATTTGCAATGTTTTCCATTATATCACTTGGTACTGAAAATGAATCATCAGCATGCCCTAGATCCTTCTTTTCCACCAATTTGAATGTAGATTTGATCAAATCATTGTTCAGGATTTCTTGTATTGATTTACACTTGCTTAAATGGGCTATGGAAATGTCAAATTTGTTGCTTTTTGCTTTATTAGATTTGGATGCAACACTTGAACTTGAAGGCATATTTTGACTCTTCTCTTTATTAACCACAACAGCTTGGTGAGTTTCTTTTGTTAGGCGCAAAATTGCATTCAATGTCTTCTGGATTTGGGAATTTTCAAATTCCTCTAAAGCAGTTTTGTTAGTCTGATGCGCAGATTCCTCACTTACCTTTTGTTTCTTAGGTGGAGGAGAAGCACTTTCTTCAGTCTGTGAAACATCTAGTGAAAAAGTTTCATTTTCTAGATTAGCAGTTGATGAAGTTGGTTCATTTTTCTGAGGTCTAGCACTAGCACATTTTGTGAACAAACTAAATGACTGCTTTGCCGTATCTCTTTGCTGCACTTCATCCTGGTATTTCTTTACTGCAATATCTAAGCTGTGGGCCCAAACTCTGGGACCTCTTGTATTGTAACAAATATTTTTTTTGGAATTAAAATGTTCCTCCCAGTTTTGCTTCTTTGAATATTTGTTCTTGCATTGACCACAAAAGTAACCCCTTTTAACACCCTCACTTTTCTCTCCAACTTCATCAATATTAGGATCCATTATTGATTATTGACTACCTGAAAAAATACAAAATAAGTAAAAGTTAGTAAATATAGTATGGTAAAAGTGAGTAAAAGTAAGTAAATATAGTACAATGAAAGTAAGTAAAAGTAAGTGCTTTAAACTTAGTAAAAGTAAGGAAGAGTAAGTAAAAGTAGGTAAGTTAAAGTAAGTAAAAGTAAGTTTAAACTTAACTAAACTTTTCAATTCTAGAGTCATGGTGGATTACTTAAAACCGCACAAGTAATTATCTGGCCAATTTATCAAACCTGGCCGAGATCAATGGAACATAGTCCAATCCTGATAATTTTATATTAAAAAAATATACGTTTTAATAAAATTTTAATTATCAAAACATTGAAGCTTAACAAAAAATAAAAATAATTGTTAAATATGGAATTACCAACTAAACTTAAAATAACTAAATTTGTAATTTAAAAAAATTGGTTTGTACAAGAACGTATACGCAAAAAAATTGCATAACGTCTAGCGGATGAACAAAACCCAAACCCAAATTTACTTTTTCTCATGGTCAAATTTACTGGAGCAATGCTCCCAAGATCCCAGGAATCTGGAGTCATGCACACCTTATGTCAGGTCATCTCACTGATTTTAATGATTTTTGGTGTGGTAGTTGGGTATGATGAGTAATGAAGCGTGACCAAATTTTAGCCACTTGGTGAAATAGTTTGGGAGTAATGACCCCCCAAATTTGGGGTCAGCAGCGTAACCTCGTGATTTTGAAAGGTCATAACTCAGGATCTAATGGATGGATTTTAATGATTTTCGTGTCAAAATGTTCAGAAAAGACAGCAGAATGACTTTAATTTTATGCACAGAGTGCATACATTCCATTAAAAAAAAGTTGCATTCATATTTCACCTTTGACCTTAGGTCAGAGTTCAAAATTCAAGATCATGAAAATTGGCATAAGTAAAGACCTTTAGATGAAGCATATTCAAGCAAAAAATTGGAGTGGGATCTCCATGGGTTTGCTTTCCACAAGCATTTGAAATTGTGCATGTTGAAAATTTTGAGCATTTTATTTAGGATAACTTCACAAATAGTTCACATATACCTAGTATGTATGTATATAAATATTGTATATATGTATAAATATAGCTACATTCATGGTTTGATAAATAAACTGTATGTGTTAAGATTTTTGCAAATATTAAGGTATTTGCTGCTCTAAAAGAACAATAATTTTCATCACAGTACCTATATAATTTGTATATTTAATCATGTTAAATTTGTGTGTGTTCAAGTTTTACTTATATGCTGATAAAAAATATTGTTGTGATCATTCAATTCCCACAATAAATTAAAATCTTCTGATCTTCAGCCTGCTTCACAATCACTGAGAGAAAAATTTCCAAATCATTTAAAGCCAGGCCAAAAGTTACATTCATCATGCAGAAAAAAATTTTCCTTACCTATTTTACAAGTTCAAAATATAGCAGAACCAGAAATATTATCATCAAGCTCATCTGATACTACTATGGAAACCATGTCATCAGATGATGTTTTTGTTGACAAGGAGGCTGAATTGTCAACAATGAATGAGACAATCACCATGATTGGGGAAAGTTCAATTGTCAAGCGCAAGATTCAAAGAAATGAAGCATACCTCCCAACAAAAATGGCCAAAATACAAAGTTCAGTAAGAAGACACTTAGATATGGTAGGTGAAATTCCTCAAGAGCTAGGTCCATCAAACGTAGACAAACTGCCCGAGCCAGTAGTTGTCCAAACATTGAAAGATAAATATCAAAACTCAGATAAACATGACCAAATTATGATTCTAACTGTTTTTGCACCATCAATGAGTGTAAGAAAATTAATTCAAGAATTTAACTGTTCACAAAGAATAGCTGTTCAGGCTCAGCAGCTTGCAAAAGAAAAGGGAGTATTGTTGTCACTGAATCCAAAGATAGGGAAGGAATTGCCACTGGAAGTAACTAACACAGTTAAGGAGTTTTTTAGAAATGATGAAATAAGTAGACAAATGGCAGGCAAGAAAGACTGTGTAACAATAAAAGAAAATGGTGAATGAAAAAAATATCAAAAGAGGTTAGTTTTATGTAATCTAAAAGGAGCATATCAACAATTTAAGTTTAAGTTTCCAGCTCTCTCTATAGGATTTTCAAAATTTGCGATGCTACGCCCCGAAGAATGTGTTTTGGTGGGAGCAAGTGGGATGCATAGTGTGTGTGTCTGCACAATTCGTCAGAATGTTAAGTTAATGATGACAGGTTCTAGAATGGCAGAAATTACCAGTGAGGAAGAAACTCCATTGAGTAGTTACCACTGCACTTTAGCCAAAATTATTTGTGACAAAAGTCAACCTTCTTGCTATTTAGGAGTGTGTGATCAATGCCCTCAACCTGATTCGCTAAAGGAAACTCTTCCTACATGTTACGAAGAAAAAGGTATTGATGAAATCCAGTACAAACAGTGGACAATAACAGATCAATCTCAGCTGGACTGTTATTCAAAATTTAGAAGATTTCCTAGATGCCATCCTCTCTAGTACTTTACCCAAGCAGGATAAGCATATGGGACAATATGAAGATGGACTTCAAGGGTTTTTCTGTGGTTTGAGGATAGGAATCATGATTGCCTGTTTCCATGATGAAGGATAAACCCCCGTGCTCAGGCTATCATTGAATGCTAATAATAGAAATGGTAAGTACTCCAATGGATGATGACTAAGAAAATATTTATGTATATTATCCAGTCCCACTGCACCACCTCTTTTATGTTCACATTGCCTTAAGGAGAATTGTAATTCCTGCAATGTAAAGTTCAGGTTATAATCTTCATTGTAATCAAGAAATAAGGAAGACTGCATGTCCCTGCAAAATTCCTCATCTTCAATAACTGCTACAGTCCCAAAAAATGAATGGAAGGCCCCCAAAACTTCTGCTTTGTCATGTACATCACTTAGTATGGAACTATTTACAATAGGGTAAGTGAAGTGTGAATCTGTACCCTTAATGATTTTCCTAATTTGTGTCTAAACCTCAGTGGAAGGTGGAGTGAAACAGGTTTGAACAAAACTGACTCCATGAAATTTACTTTGCCTGATGAATAGTACGACGAGCTATAGCAGTTGCCTTATTTAGGAGGATCTTATTATATAGAGTTGGGTGATGAGAATAAAAACATCGAGCCTGACGGTGGGTGGCCACTGCCACACTGCAATCCTCTGTCCACCAGCATTTGTGGTATTTAGGAACAAAATTTCCTGTTGTCTTCTTCAATGTAGAGGTACTTGTTTCCACTAATAAGGCTGTAAAGTGTTGTATTTTCTCATCTAAGGATCCTCCTATAGAGGGGGCATCAGGAAGTGCTCTAGACGAAATTCTCCAATCTATGTCACGTAGTTTCCAAGTTGGACGTCGTTTATAAGGGGTGGATACTGGTGAAATTTGCAGAGCAGTGAGGACAGGAAAGTGGTCACTACCCAGACTTCCACCAACAGCTACAGTACAGTTAGGAGCAAACCTACCTCTACATAATGAGAGATCCAACAATGAATAACTTCCATTATTAACGTTAAATCTTGTAGGGAGATCTACTGGAGTCAATAAAACAAAATCTGAAGAAAGAATAAAATTAAATTTAAGGTAGTTGGTGTTGGAGAACCTGACATACCTGTATCCCAAGCCCTGTCTCTACCATTAAAATCACCACAAATAAAAGCTTGTTGACCGAGTTAACCAGCATAGTGTTCAATCTCTATAGTGGTTAAAGAAAGGTATGGATTATAAACTAAGTATATCTAAAGTACCACTGTTTACTTTTAAAAATAAAGCAAGGACCTCGAGAACTCCTGCAAGAAAGGGACAGAGGTAATGGTCTAAAGCACAAATCTGAACGAATCAGAAATAGCAAACCTCACCCCCTCAGCCAACCCTATCTGCTCTGTCTGAGTATAATTAATAAAAATAGGCTGGAGTCTAGAGGTTAACCAGGTCTCACAAACTGCCACTAAATGGGGTTTTTTGGTGTAAATAAAAAGTTTAAATTCTGACCAAGTTAGATTGGAGACTGCAGGCATTCCACTGAGCAAACAAGAGGTTAGAAACCTTTGGATATGAAATATTAAGTGGGTTTATGAATTTGGACATGACGTTTCTGTTTGGGTGTAGGCTTAGGTTTCAGTTTATCAAGGAATTTTGTCAGCTGGTCAGTTTTGAGGTCAGTGTGAAAAGTGTCATTAAATAAAGAAACAAAATTGAATAAAATACTCAAAGTCTTCTTGGAGAGACTACTACCACTCTGAAGGGTGAAGCTGAATAAACTTAAACATAGAACTTTAATGCTTTAATGATGTCTGATGACAGAGCCATAGGTCTAAAAGGGGTAGAGGGTTCAGGGACTGCAGCCCCACCATCCACCCCCCCCAGGTGGCCCATGGAACATTGCCATAGTCGAGCCAGGTCTTCCCCTCACAACCCCACTCCAAGAATTCTGAAAGGGGGGAGAGAGATTCACCACATCCAAGCCTTGAGTCTCCTCTCTTGACACAATATGTTTTCATAGAACAGGAAAGTCTACTTTTAAATGTTCTTTCCGAGGCTACAGTAGGGTCCTGATTTCAAAGAACAGATCTAGCTTCACTATAAGAGAGATTAGATGCAAGTTTGAGCCACTCTATTTCCTGTGCTGTTCTAAAGTAGGAGCAACCACTGAAGCTAGCTGTATGGGGACCTGAACAATTGGCACAAATTTTAGTAGTCTCTGGACAAGAGGAGACAACATGACTTCCAGAGCAATAAACACATCTCACTGTTTTTGACCTACAGGACTTAGCCATATGACCAAATACCTGGCACTTAAAACATTGAATTGGATGTGGAATAAACTGACGAACTCTATATGGTATATAAGCTATACAGATCTTTACTGGAAGAACTTGTGCATTGAAAGATACTTTAACCTGTTCTTTTTGTGAGTCTACTGACATTTGCTACTGGATAATCATTATGAATTAACTCATCCTTAAGGGCTAGTAGATCTTCTTCCACATCTATACCGGTAGGTCCTATAACACCATGCACAATATGAGTGTCATTAACCCATTAGCACCCAACCATGTTTATAGGCCTACTTACATCATATCATTATAACTTATAAAATAGGTTAATATGAATGTAAATAGCATATTTTTATAGTTTGAAAATATTCTGAATATTAGTTTTAACATTATGCAAGAGGACATATATGACCCACTGGGCAATGTGATATCGGCACACGAAGCAATTCCAACACACTGCCTGTTACTGCTACAGTAATTGGTGGAATGAAACTTTTTTTTTAGCAAGGATATTTGTTTATTGGAGTTAAAAGGTAATTCATACAAAAAGACATTTTATCTGTCTAACTTATGTACAGCATGGAATAATATATAGAGGTAAATAATCACAATAATTATTACAGAATACATATGTAGTAAGCCTACTTTTATGTATATTGTATCAATTTCTCAGTTGGTCTACCGAAATAATCAAAGTTGTTATGATGTATGGAATGCAACAAAACATTCAAGACACACGGCTACTTTACATTTGATACAATAAGTCGTTGATTTTCTATTGCATCAATCAAACTGGCAACACAATTGTCAACTTGCTTTGTTTTTAGAAATGAAGTGATTTACACCATCAAAACATAAACTAGAAACAAGTTGATTACCTAGACTGGAAGTTACTCTGGTATTTGTTCGAAATACTGCTGCAGATTTCAAGTATGACTCAGCAATTTCTCTATGAAAATCGAGAATGCTAATAGTACTTTTATTCTTACTTACCATTCTGTACAGAAGCCAACTATTCACAATGGTCATATCGATCATTCTTATTAGCAAACACCAATACCACTTCTTACTTCTGATAGCTATTGCATGCTTACCAAGCAACCAGTCATGTAGATCAACGACACCCATCCCTTGATTATATGACCTTATCAGATTAGGTTGAGGAACACCAGTTTTCTTTTTTTCAATTCTGTTATATCATTCTACTTGACAAATAGGCTCAATTTTATCATAGTTCGTCATAATGGAAACTACTTTGTTGTCATTCCAGCGTGTTACTAATATTTCTGCATTTGTATCAAACTGAGAGTCAAATGAACCTTTCGGTTCTTTTGAAAGAACTTTTATCTTTATAGTGCACTTTTGTAATCTATTTTCGGTTATTATTCGTTTTTTGACCCAGTCACACCCAGCTATAACAGCAATATATATTGAATAACCAATCAAAACTGAATAAGAAAATATATATATTATCTTGTGCAAATTTGTATAAAATGCGTTTTTTTATTAAAATATATTTCTTATTTTTCGCATTTTTTCAATATATATATATCGACTATTTGGTGAATATTTCTTATTTTTGGTGATTCTAGCTACTTCTGCGTAATTCAATTTGTCCTGTTTTACAAATAAATCATTTTTAGCAATTTTTCCTCTGTTGAACTCTGTTCAGTTTGTTATTTTTGTGATGAAGTATGACGTGTCAGTTATGCATATTTGATTTTGAAGACGTGATCCGCCATATTGCCCTCGATGAAGACAAGAGTTTAGACCTTTTTTTCAATCACGGAATAATTATGACATCCGTGACCTGCCCTAAATGCAACAGTGCTTGTATTTTAAGAAAAGACCAGAAGGTCTTTAGGTGCCGTAAAAAATCCTAAAAATAAACGTTTGTCGTTCCAGTTTAAGGGCAGGTGAAATTTAGCGGACTACCCAGGCAAGGTTGGCACATGTTATTACATTATCATTTGTATAATTTAGGTCTCAGGGGTACAGGGACAGAGCCCCCATAAAGATCACGCATCACAAACTGATCAGTCCTAATGTTTAGCAGACATTTCAGTACGTGACACCAGTTAGGTCAACTGTACGCCCTTGATGATTGGTTAGGTTAAGTCATGATATTTTTGTTTAAATTCATTAGTTTAAATGAAAATGACGTGCAAACTTTTCTGGTTAATTTTGAGGTGTTTTGTACGAAACTGCCATCCGTTTCCTGTGCAAATGCGTAGTTTTCAAGATGACGATATCTCAAAAACTACACATTTGCACAGGAAATGGATGGTAGATTCGTGCAGAACACCTCAAAATTGACCAGAAAAGTTTGCTCATTATAAAAGAGACTGGGTCAAAAAACGAATAATTACCAATATATATATTTTCTTATTCAGCTTTGATTGGTTATTCAATATATATTGCTGTTATAGCTGGGTGTGACTGGGTCAAAAAACGAATATTAACCATCATATCTTATAAATGGTCTCAGTGCTCCTTGCCACAGTACAGGTCGAACTTATAACAGTATCCGCTATCACCACATATTGCCCAAAACTTGTATCCAAACCTAATCTGCTTTCCTCTGATGAATTGTTTCAACCCATGATGCCCAAAATAACGGATGATCATTTCATCTACAGCTAGATTCCTATGGAGAAAACCAAATTTTTGAAAAGTTTGGTTAATATTCGTTTTAATGATTTGTTCATTTTCGATAGAAGGAGACATTCTATGACAATTTAACATATAAATTCGTATTCGGGACACCTTGAAACCTCAGGGAAACTGATAAAAATCAAGGAAATGTAATAATTATTTTTTATGGGGGAAAAAAAATTTAGACGTAAAAAGCAGCCATTATAGGCCATTGACCGAGTGTTTAGCTCTTAACGCTGTAAAAATGTAACCGATCGTCGTCCTCTCCAGTTTTATGGGGAGACATCTCGTGGCAAAATTAGGAAACATAGGTCAAAACAACCAATTAAAACTGGTTTTTGTTTCACGTGACCTTATCCGACCAATCAGAGACGTACATTTTGAATCTCTCATAATGCATACTCATTCAAGAATGCTTTTTCAGTCTGGTTTTCATTATGGTTTGCGGAGGTTGTGATTGCCTGGGTTTT
Organism: Bathynomus jamesi; assembly: GCA_023014485.1. Classification (NCBI taxonomy): domain Eukaryota; kingdom Metazoa; phylum Arthropoda; class Malacostraca; order Isopoda; family Cirolanidae; genus Bathynomus; species Bathynomus jamesi. Next base: position 43,779 of record JAJOZX010002678.1, on the reverse strand, counting down.
TGGTACCTTGGAATGCAGTTCCAAAAAACTACTGTTGTTTGCGGTTCCTCAGAGAGACGCAACAACTCTTGTTCGCCTGATCCAGCAACATATTAGGCCTGGGACTACAATCTATTCCGATGAGTGGTGTGCGTATTCTCAACTTGGAAATCTAGGCAACATTCACCGAACAGTCAACCATTCACACAGTGGTTCGTGGAAGACACCGTTCGCATTCAAAATATTGAGCGTTGTTGGAAAGACGTGAAGAGCTGGATATTACAGTCTGGCAACAAAACCCAATCAGTTTAGGTTAGGTCTGTTTAGGTTAGGTTAGGTCTGTTTAGGTTAGGTTAGGTCTGTTTAGGTTAGGTTAGGTCTGTTTAGGTTAGGTTAGGTCTGAACCAAAACACATTTTTCTGGTGTTTTTTGGTGTGATTTGCTAAAATCTGAACTTCGTTTCTTTGGGAAATGAGCCGGTTTTGAGAAATTTTCAATTTTAAAATTTCTCAAAAATGGCTCATTTCCCAAAGAAACGAAGTTCAGATTTGAACAAATCACACCACAAAACACCAGGAAAATGTGTTTTGGTTCAGAAAAGAGGAAAAGCACTAAAATGAATAATTACCAAAAGTTTTGTTTAGCATTTCGATCAGTGGTCAAACTTTGAACCCTTTGTCTAAGTTTGTTGATGATTGGAGACTATTATCCTGAACATGCAGATAAGACTTAATTTTCAAGTAAGTATTTCTAGTCATAGCATCTTTTACTACACGCAACCCATGGGAAAACGATTTATTTCAGAGCAAGTGCTGGAAGTGGCTACCGTTCTGTGCTTCACACAAGTGGATACGGCGATTCATGTTCTTAAAGACCCTTTGCAACGTTTCCTGTGAAACTGTATCAACACACTTCTGAATCATCGCCTGCAACAGAAGGAAAAAATCAATGTGCGTGTTTCTCCATGGGTTGCGTTACTTTTTGATCACCCTGTATATTTTGTCCTACAGCATAATCATCAGACCAGTAAATACGTTCACTGGGAAGTGACAACCAGAATAAATGAGAAACCCTATCACAGCCTTCAGTTCGTGATCGGCAAGAGAAAACAATGGATCATTTTTGACAGAAAGAGCATATTTGAGGGTTTCTGTCTTTATGTGATGTAATATTTCTTCTGTGAAAAGCTGTTCAAAAACCTCAACTGGAGTAAGTCCATCGATTTGCAGCAGCGTAGCTTCTCTGAGTTCCTTTTCTTCTTTTAGTTCAGCATTCCAACTTGAGTATGATGGCGGTATTTGTCTGCCAAGAGAAGAAAAAATATATATATATGATAGTCAAGTGCCATATAGAATGAACAATTTTATAATATACAATTTTAGAAATATATAATATTGGATGTCAGCATAACACGGCATATATGATGTGCACGTAACAATCAGGACCCATTTATTTGGATGCTCGTCGCATCTAGAAATGTCAGTCTCATATCACAGCTTACCTCCAAACAGGATTGGTGATTGTATCCATGCGCCTTTTCTTTGTTGGCCTTGAAGTGGTGGCTTGAGGTTCATCAATATCGCCGTTATCACCTTGTAGGTGGACTTCAATACATCCAGGAACATCGCTTATTTGTTGAATAGCAGTCGACTCTTCGTCGCCTTAATCACAGTCATTCACATCATCCTCAGGAGGAATATTTACTAGCTGTATTTCTTCGTCATCACTATCGCAAACAAAGTCGTCTCCCGTAACTGCCTCTACTGCTTCCTCCAGGGTAAGATAAGTAACATGTTTTCGAGACATGTTGATCGTGACAATTCTTAGTTCAGGCTTCACAAAACAGAGCACAAAAATATACAACCTCACAGCACCAGGTCTAGGAATGCACTGGCCACAGCTGCACCGCCTGCACGCGATATCTGTTCAGCCCAGTGAATCATAAATGTCCTCCCATTAGTTTTCGCTCACTATTTTTTTATCGTAGGTTTATTTTGTAATATTGTTTTACACTAATGAACAACAGTATGTTAGGAGTACTTTCTGTAAAAAAAATAATTAAAATTAACTTCAGCAATGTAGCAAAAACGGAGTATTGGACAATAGAAATAAATAAGTGAAAAATGTGAAATTTAAATACCTCTAATTTTCTAAAATAAAGAAACTAGGGCACAATTGTGATAAAGAGTATTCAGCTGTTTGATACAGACCACCTCTTCTCACAGGACTGTTATAAGTGATTTGGTCAGTAAGAACTATATTTACAGCACTTTAAAAACAGAGGACAAATATGACCCACTGGGTGCTAACGGGTTAACTAAAGAGCAATCCATAAAGTGATCATATTTTTAGGAGCAAAAAGCGGGACATTTTTCTATTTTTGAAGTTATAAACTAAAATGACTATATTTTCAGGAGCCAAAAGCGGGACACCTCTCTACCTCATATATATATATATATATATATATATATATATATATATATATATACGTAAAGAACGACGCTTGTATAGGAGATATTCCGCGCAAGATGAGAGAGAGAGAACGAAACAAATGAAAAAATGAGGTAACCACCCGGGATCTTCCGATTGCCGGTCAGATATGATAACCACTACACCATGGGCCTCACTCATTCAAATGCCGTAATTCTTCTACATACGCGCAGAAACCAATGCTCCAAGGGGGCACCTCCCGCATGCCGTAACATTATATACATTTAACTGCAAACACGCAGTATAATTAACGTAAAGAACGACGCTTGTATAGATATTCCGCGCAAGATGAGAGAGAGAGAACGAAACAAATTAAAAAATGAGGTAACCACCCGGGAATCGAACCCGGGATCTTCCGATTGCCGGTCAGATATGATAACCATTACACCATGGGCCTCACTCATTCAAGTGCCGTAATTCTTCTACATACGCGCAGAAACCAATGCCCCAAGGGGGCACCTCCCGCATGCCGTAACATTATATACATTTAACTGCAAACACGCAGTATAATTAACGTAAAGAACGACGCTTGTATAGATATTCCGCGCAAGATGAGAGAGAGAGAACGAAACAAATTAAAAAATGAGGTAACCACCCGGGAATCGAACCCGGGATCTTCCGATTGCCGGTCAGATATGATAACCATTACACCATGGGCCTCACTCATTCAAGTGCCGTAATTCTTCTACATACGCGCAGAAACCAATGCCCCAAGGGGGTACCTTCCGCATGCCGTAACATTATATACATTTAACTGCAAACACGCAGTATAATTAACGTAAAGAACGACGCTTGTATAGGAGATATTCCGCGCAAGATGAGAGAGAGAGAACGAAACAAATGAAAAAATGAGGTAACCACTCGGGAATCGAACCCGGGATCTTCCGATTGCCGGTCAGATATGATAATCACTACATGGGCCTCACTCATTCAAATGCCGTAATTCTTCTACATACGCGCAGAAACCAATGCCCCAAGGGGGAATATCTCCTATACAAGCGTCGTTCTTTACGTTAATTATACTGCGTGTTTGCAGTTAAATGTATATAATGTTACGGCATGCGAGAGGTGCCCCCTTCGGGTATTGGTTTCTGCGCGTATGTAGAAGAATTACGGCATTTGAATGAGTGAGGCCCATGGTGTAGTGGTTATCATATCTGACCGGCAATCGGAAGATCCCGGGTTCGATTCCCGGGTGGTTACCTCATTTTTTCATTTGTTTCGTTCTCTCTCTCTCATCTTGCGCGGAATATCTCCTATACAAGCGTCGTTCTTTACGTTAATTATACTGCGTGTTTGCAGTTATATATATATATATATATATATATATATATATATATGGAACATAATTATTACTTCACTTCTTGTATTTTTCTCTTGAGTATATAATTATGAAAAAAAATGAACTCAATTGAGAATGGCTTATATCTATGACATACCAATACACAATATTATCATACTTGCTTTTCAATTCCCGTACTTTTCAGTACCGTAGATGAAATCTTCTGAAGTAACTCCGGAGTTGATTTTAAGATAGTGTAGAACTCCATACAGATTTGACCGTTTGATTGAAGTTTATTTTTAGTTAAAGGTAAAGCTTTTAGAGTTGAGACTTTCAGTTGTGCTCTCTAAGATGTCCACATCTTATTCATTTGAGAGAAAGCACGTTCAGTCGAAGCATTAGTTCCTGGAAGACAGAGTATGAACTGAACTAATGCTGACATTCGTTGGTGATTGACATCTCTGGCCTTGAAATGAGTGAATACTTCCACCCAGCGCTGGTCTGTTGATAATATTTAGATGCATTCCACTCTGCTACTTTCTCATCACTAATGTACTTTGCAAAACACGAACTCATCAAATAATTCAAGTGTTAAGTTTTGTAGAGCATCTGATGATATTGCAGCTATATAATCTTGGTACATTTACAAATTTCGTTGGATAAGTAACACAACGGTTCACTGGCTTTAAACACTGTTAATTCTGATACGAAGAAGGAGCACGAAACTGCACGTCACCAGCGTACAATGCAGTTAACAAGTGTACACCACTAAATCATAGATTTGCTTAAAAATTTCTATATAGGGGTATATTTGACCTCCTGATCATGAAAATGTTACACAAAATTTATTTGAGCAAATACTTTGGGAGATATGGACCATCCCCCCCAAATGGGGGCCCGCAAAAACTACTAAAGTTCCAAATGTCATAACTTTGCTTCTAATTGGGTTAGAATAAAAATTTAAACTGTTTATGGTAGAGGATTTCATGAGGAACAAATAAGCATCAGTCAATAATTAAGACAGGATTAATATTTTGGAAGTTATAATTTTTTAGGGGTGCCCAATGCCCATATCCCCCCCCCCCCCCCCCCCCGCCATGGCCAATCAATACAAAAAAATTTGTTGATGCAAAAACATTCCCTTAACATTTGTGCATATGCAGGGTTAATAATACTACTGTAATTTTGTGTATTTATTGTACTTTTATGCTTGTGAATATTGTATTCTGGAAGAAAAATTATCTAAAAATTTCTGAAATTTTGTTTTTCAAATGGTAACACTAACCTATTGACTATTTTACAGATATTGTATTGAAACAGCTCAACTGTGGTGTTTCTATATTGTGAATCGATGTAGATATGGCAGGAAATTATAAACGTCATTGCGATCCTTTTTTTCTTCATAAGAAAATAATATTAAAAGGTTTGCGCCCTCTTCCTAAACACATTCTTGAAGAAAGTGATGAACAATTTGGGGCAATCTTTCGTTTTAGGTACATAAAATCGAGGCTACAAATACGGCTACAAATAAGGTAAATAAAATGTAAGGATGATCAGTAATTTTGGATCTTTTCGTTACTAGCACCCTAATGTCTTCTTTTGGAGCTATTGAAGAATAGGGACGGACCCCAGCCTTCTTTAGTTAGGCTTATAAGGCTAACTAACGAAAATATCACGACCTGACCTAACCTAACCAATCGTTAGGTTAACTGTACGTCCTTGACGATTGGTTAGGTTAGGTCATGATATTTTCGTTAGTTAGCCTTATAAAGCTAACTAAAGAAGGCTGGGGTCCCTATTCTTCAATAGCTCCCTTCTTTTTAGTTAGTAACAATTTTGACACAGAATATTTTCATTAAAACTAATGAAAATATCATGACTTCACCTAACTTTACCAAGTATATAAAATATACAATGTATAAATAAAATTAAAATACACAAATAAAATTGAAATGTACAAATTAATCCTAAAAACTGTGTAGTTTCTCAAATTATATTAGTTAACCCCTCTATATATTGCTCTTTTTAGATATAATTATATTTTTATAAATATTTTATAAACTTTAAAGGTATAAAGGTGCATTAATAAATAATTGTAATATTTTTGGATCTCATCTATTTTAAATTGTTATGCAAATATAGTGGCCTATCCCAAGCTTGATTTTTAGTTCCCAAGTTTTATTTTTATTGTTATGAAATAAAAAATAAAAATTTTTGTTTAAAGCCATAATTGGTTTTTTAATTTGTTTAATTATTATAAACAAAGGAAATGAATTTATATGTAAGGGAATTGGTCAATATTACAATAAAATAATTATTGACAATGAGAAATGATTTTACCCAGGATTAAGAGGTAATGATACAATAGTGACAAGAAACAATAATTAAGGTAATAAGATACATGATATTGAAGAGAGTTTAACTGTATTTATAAATTCATTTTTTAGGGTATTTAAATACATTATTATTGGTGTGTTTTGTAATTATAAATACATATATTCAAATACATTTGCAAAAATTCAGTTTACGTGACGCGTTTTGAGTAACTCCTGGAATTCTTTTATACTGCAATCCTCTTCTTGCCGCAGTAACTCAGGGTTTCAAGACTAGATTTTCTTACTATTTGAATCTTGAATCCAGAGTTAATGATGCAGTTGTCGCAGCAGTCTCTCATTCCTTCTTCAAGGTCAGATGGGTAGGCTTGAAAAAGAGTTGGGATTACCATACCATGACAGCAACTGTTCGTGATAAGCTCATTAATGTGGTCAAAGATATGACCGACGATGTGAAAGGGGGCTCATCTCTCTCCTTGGAAAATGATGATGAATATTTTCGCTTTGATAAGACACTATCACCACAATCTGGAGAGGAAACTCCAGACATGGCCGTCATCAGATATCCGAACGACGCAGATACTAATTTAATTTGTCCTGCCTGTTCAACTACAAAGCCATTCAGAAGGCCTTCTTCAAGTACAACACTACGCTGCCTTCATCAGCTCCACTAGAGCGTCTTTTTTCTTTTGCCGGAATGATTCATGCACCCAGGAGAGGGAAGCTGTCCGATGGACTTTTTGAGAGCTTGACAGTGATGAAGGCGAATATGTAGTGGAATGAAAGTGCTTAGAGGCTTAGGTCCAGGGACGGATTTTTTTTGTTCATTATTGGGAGTATTTTAGTCCCTCATGTTTTTTGTAAATCGAGAATTTAATTATTTTTCCTGTAATTGTTCCAAACTATACTGTGTTATGTTTATTATGATTTATGTAGTCCCTTCTTTCTGTTGCCTCTCTTTGGATTGCCTTTGTTGTGAACAGGAAGCCTCAAACTACTATAACAATAATAAACACTGAAAATGGAATGTATTTAGATTGTATTTAGATTGTATTTAAATACATTTTTGAAGTAATATATTTAGTATTTAATTATATTCCAGTTTACAGTAATGTATTTGGTATTTAAATACAAATTTGCTTGGTATTTCGTATTTAGTATTTATGCCCATCTCTGACCATCCCCAATTCCAACCGAACTAACTCTACCTAGAACCCTCCCCCTTTGCTGGCAAAGCGATTAGTTTGCTGGATAAAGTTTACAGCACGATCTTGATTTAGTTGAGTGATCTAATTAATAGCAAATGGAATTTAACGTAAACAAATGTAAAGTTATGCATAGGTTGCCACAACAGTAAATTTAACTGCTACCCCGACTTATGAGCGCAGGACAAATGAGCGCCGACAATTGAGCGCCAGGGTCCGGGGGTGGAAAATTTTGAAAATTAAGGCTCTCAGAAACGTGTTTTTAAGCAATTTGCGGGTGTTTGTTGAGGTTTATTAGCTTTTACGACATCTAAGTTATGTACTGATTTGCAAGACAATTATACAAGGAAAGACAAAATTCGTGATAAGTCTTAAAGAAACACTGTTTACGAAAATTTCACAATATCAAAACCTAAATTTCTTTTGAAAATCATACTTTATCATTCTAGATTTGTTCATTAATATAACTGAAGTTATTATATTTCTTGACAAATTCTGTGTTGACTGAGATATCAGTTAATCTCCCGACTCTCAAAGTCAAAGACTGGATCGATCAGTAACTTTAAGTAGTTTTTAAAGCCATTGTTTTAGTTCACAATACAGTTACTAACCTTGCCACTGACGTGGGATGGACCAAACTTGATGGACCAAAAAATCGGTCAATTCTTGGTTGCTGTTTAACTCTTCTTGACATTGTAAACCGAAAATTCTATTGAATAAATACTTTGAATGAATATTGCAAGACAATTATACAAGGAAAGACAAAATTCGTGATAAGTCTTAAAGAAACACTGTTTACGAAAATTTCACAATATCAAAACCTAAATTTCTTTTGAAAATCATACTTTATCATTCTAGATTTGTTCATTAATATAACTGAAGTTATTATATTTCTTGACAAAGTTCTGTGTTGACTGAGATATCAGTTAATCTCCCGACTCTCAAAGTCAAAGACTGGATCGATCAGTAACTTTAAGTAGTTTTTAAAGCCATTGTTTTAGTTCACAATACAGTTACTAACCTTGCCACTGACGTGGGATGGACCAAACTTGATGGACCAAAAAATCGGTCAATTCTTGGTTGCTGTTTAACTCTTCTTGACATTGTAAACCGAAAATTCTATTGAATAAATACTTTGAATGAATATTGCTTTTTAGACTTTTCAGTATTAAAGTAAGACACAGGGTCGACTAACGATCTGAAACAAATGAAACAAAAGGGTATATTACATGCTTTTAGTGTTGTTTGTAAAATAACTTGTATGTTCAGTCAGTTAGCTTTGGGAGCGGAGCTTTCTGGTTTAGAGTGGTTCTGGTTTAGGGGGTTCGATCGAACCCAGGGGCGGCGGAACCAATTGCGTGCTGGCGCACCGCGCACCCCTTTAACTGAGCAAAGGGGTGCGGCGCACCCCCTTGCTCAGTTAATATTTTCGGCGACTTATGGCTTATATTTATATATGTATCAGTCTGGTTCTAAATTCAACGACTGTATGTTCGCAAAAACATTGACAACGCGTACCAACCACGTGTGGCCGTGAAATTAGCCAATAGCGGTGCGGTTTTACAACTACGTCATTGGGCATTTGAATCACTCGTCGGTGTAAATTGCCCGTGAAATGGTGCCGTTTCTTTGTGCTGCAGCTGAGTGCTGTGGTGCTGACTTGGGTGTTTGTTTTGTTACTACAACGCTGCGTGCGTTGCATTGCATGATGTAGTAATTTATTTCCACTTTTCGTTGTGTGTTTCATGTTCATTTTATAATGGTATGGATTTGGATTGTTGTGAATTTTTGTGTATTTAATTACTTTCTCTTCTCTTATTTTAATTACTTTTCTCTTATTAATTACTTTTTTCTTTTCAGATAATATAAATTTTGTTGGATAAAACCTGGATGGTTTCCAATACAATTAACATTAAATGGATATCAGGAATTTTTTTAAAAGGAAGGTCAATCAATCAACTGATGTTTCTTCGCCTGCGTCTAAGAAAGAGGCGCGAGAGTCCATGTCCAGACATGTTCGAGATGTTGCAATGTCGTCCAAGACTGTATTATCCGAGCGTAACGACTCAGATGTCGAAGATAAGTCTGCTTCTGTCAGTACAAAGTCCAGACCAGTTCCGCAAGTTGATGTGAATTCCGATTCTAACTTCGAAATTGATGATCGTTCTGACTTTGTAGAAGATCCTGGTTCTGTTTCTTCCGAATTCAGACAAGTTCTACCTGCTGATTCAACTTCCGATAACGACTCTGAGTTTGAAGTCAAAGATACGTCTGCTACAACTACGAAGTCCAGATAAATTCCACCGATTGATGTGAATTCTGATTCTAACTCCGACACAGATGATCGTTTCGGCTCTATTTCTTCCAAATACAGACAGAGACAACTTGCACCTTCTGAATTTCTGATTCACCTTCTGAGGGTGCTGTCATTGCAAATTCCAGACAAGTTCCCCCACCAGTAACGTCTACTGCATCAAACTGTACAGCTGCATCCTCCACATGTGATATACATTGCTGTGCTGGACCAAATCCATATCATCCAAAGGAGAACAGCATTTACAATTCTCTTCCCGTTCAAATCGACTCAAAAGGTTCTAAGAGACGGTTTCAACGCAAATGGTTGATCTGAAACTAGCGGCAGAAAGGTTTGTCACTGCCAACGAGCGCAGACTGCTATATTTTGGAAAATATATTTAGCTCTCTACTAGTTATTGTTCGTATCTTTCGCTCTCTCTTTCTCTTTCTCTCTCTCTCTATATATTTTTTATTTATTTGTCTCTGTCATTATATTTTCCCTAGTTATAACATCTTAATATCTGATATAAATATATGCTATATATTTGATATAATAAAAATATGCTACATATTTGTCTTTTATTTGACAAATTGCTTAAAACAATGCATTTGACATTACAAGTTTAAAAAAATTCGGGGCCCATCCCAAAATGGCGCACCCCCTTAAATCATGTCGTTCAGCCGCCTCTGATCGAATCCCCCGAACCCCCCCATGGATCCGCCACAGATTGTTAATTAATAAGCTTTTGAAGTTCTCAAAACAACGTTCAGTCGCGAGATTAGGTTTTGTTTCTGGTAATTTTTAATTTAAATCTAAGGATATTGTTTTGTCATTATGTAAATCACTTGTTAGGCCTCATTTAGAATATGCTGTACATTTTTGGTCGCCCTGTATGAGTAAGGATATAGAAATAATAGATAGTAGAGATAGTAGAAAGATCAGAGGTCAGGTGCACCATAGCCGTCCCACGCGAAGCATGGTGTGACTGTTGAGAGGGACGCTTTGTGAAGTGGGTGGAAAAGTGAAGGGTGAAATCATCGGTATAGGAGTGGATAGGACAGGAAGTGCGACTTGGAACTTGGAAGGTCAATGATAAATAAAAGGAAGAGAGGGGTAACAGGACAGAACCCTGAGGAACACCACTATTAATAGCTTTTGGAGGAAAACAGTGGCCATCTACAACCGCAACTGTAGATCGACCAGAAAGGAAATCAGAGATAAAGACAGATAGAAGGATAAAAACCAAAGGAGGTCATTTTCGAAATTAAGGATTTGTGCCAGACTGCATCAAAAGCTTTTGATATGTCTAGCGTAGGGGTTCTCAATCAGTGGGTAATTACCCCCAAAGGGGCAATTTCGGATATCCAGGGGTAATGGAAGCCATACATACGAGGGCCACTCAATATATTTGCCCACCTTTTTTTTTTTTTTCCAAGTTTTCCTTGTAAGTTTCCAAGAATTTTGTACACAAGTAGTTACATACCTTTTTCACAGTTTTTATTTTTCCATATAGTCTCCATCCTTTTTTACCTCTTTCCTCCACCTCGAAACAGGGCCTTTATTCCTTGCTGGTAGAGTCCACTGGATTCCGCTGGAGCAACCTCTTAACCTCCTCAACAACCTCATCGTCACTTTGAAATTTTCTTCCACGAATAGCATCCTTCATTGGCCCAAACAAATGGAAGTCTGAAGGTGCCAGATCCGGGCTGTATGGAGGTGGGTAACACAGTCTAGCGCATTTTTGTGATGGCCTCTCTTGTTTGTAAACGTTGTGTGGTCTTGCATTATCGTGCAAAAGGATGTCTTCCAGTTTTTGTCTCCGGTCGAACTCGCTTTATACATCTCTGGAGTCTCTGTAGGGTAGCATATATGCCTCTGGAGTTTATTGTTTGTCCTTTCTTCATAATGTCCACCAGAATCACCCCTTTCATGTCCCAGAAGATGGTGGCCATCACTGCCGGCCTTTGGGCAAAGCAGCAAAGCGGCTGCTTTGAGCCCCGCGCTATTAGGGACCCCGCAAATATGAGTACAGTACAAAAAAATATTTTGGTTTTTGAGAGGTAAATTAAATATGGCTTGCCATAATAACTCTTCATATACAGTAGTATTCATATACAATAGTATTCCGTATTAATTATATATTTTGTTATATTTCAGATATCGACTGACAGTGATGCTCCAAAGATTGCGAGATACTGCTTGGAAAAATATCAGCGTCACCAGAAGAGACAGCGTGAAGCGAAGCGGAAATCAGAACTTGAGCGTATGTATGGGTCATTTGAAAATTTCTGGAGAAACGCGATCCACAGGCTGAAACTGAACAAGATGTGCCTGCGCCGTCACATGCATGATCATCAGCTTTGGTGATGAAAGTGAACTAGATGTACCTGCGCCGTCACATGCGTCATCACCAGCTTTGATTGATGAAAGTGATATCCAGAGGGAAGAAGAACCCATGGCTCAGACTCCAATTTTGCAAAATCAGCCTCTGGATGCACTCAAAGATCCAGGTCATGGCCGGAACTGTCAGCACAAAAGTCAGAGATTTACTAGTGAGTAAAGACCCATCACAGTGTGAGGAAGACTATAACTTTCCCAGAGATGACAATGGCCGCAAGTTTTCAAAAAGTCATTACAAGAATTTTAAATTCATTGTTGCTGTCATATTCTGGTATGACCTCTTTCAAGTCAACTACGTGAGTAAAGATCTTCAGAGTGATTTAAAGCATCTGGCAAGTGCCATCGAGAGTTTGGAAAGAACATGTAAGAAGATGAAAGAATATCGGGAGAGTGGATTTCAAAGTGCTGTAACAGATGCCAAAGAGATTGCAGAGCAGCTTGAAATCGAGCCAGAATTCAAGACAACACAGGTCAGACGAAAGAAGAAGATGTTTTCCTATGAAGGTCAAGACCAGCCAATTGAAGATGCTGAACAAAAATTTAAAATTTCTGTGTTTAACGCAATTTCAGACACTGCCATATCCTCCCTGGAACGACGATTCGAACAACTGAGAGAACATCACTCAAAGTTTGGCTTCATGTACATTGTACATGTTCACAAAGATGTCCAAGATAGACCTACGTAATCAGAGCAAAGATCTCAAACTTGAACTGACTGATGGAGAAGACCGCGACATTGATGGATTCATGCTTGCTGAGGAAATGGAAGCCGTAAAACCAATTCTTCCAGAAGATATACAAAGTGATCCACTGAAAATATTGGGCTTCATCACTTTGAACAATCGTTCTGTGGATTTCCCGAATTTCACGACTGCATTGCGAATACTACTGACTATTCCAGTTACTGTTGCATCTGAGGAAAGAAGTTTCTCAAAGTTGAAATTAATAAAAACGTATTTACGGTCGACGATGCTGCAGGATCGACTCAGTAATCTGGCGATCCTCTCCATTGAAAACGACATTGCGAGAAACTGTAACTATACAGACCTCATTGCCGAATTTGCCACTATGAAAGCCAGAAAGGTTTCCCTGTGATCACATCCAAAATAAATATTTGTTGTTGAATCATTGTTCTTTTCTTTCAGTAAGCATGCACCATTGCACCTACTATGGGTAGGTAACTTTAACCTTAGGGCCCCACTTTAAAAATCTTGAATTGGGTCTCGCATTTGCTAGGGCCGGCCCTGGTGGCCATAACCTTTTGAACTTTTTCTTGCGTGGGGAGTCTGCGTGATGCCACTCCATGGATTGGCGTTTTGTTTCAGGTTCAAAGTGGTGTACCAAAGTCCCCCAGTCACAATTCGTGAAAGGAAGTCATCCCCTTCTGTCTCGTATCGAAACAACGACTCAGAAGCAATTTCTTTTCTTTGGCGAGGAACAAACCGTGAACACACTTTTGAGTACCCCACTTGCTGAATTATCGCATTCACACTTCCTTCACTAATTCCTAGCTCCAGTGATAGCTCTTTGTATGTGACGCGCTGATTTGATCGAATGATGCTGTTAGCACGTTGCACAGTGTGAGATGACAGCCGATGCCGGGCGACTGCTGCATGGCTTATCATCGAGGATGGCTCTCCCTCTCTCCGATGATCTCACACGTTTAGAAACAGCGTCCAACTGTGCTTCGATCAACAACAGCATCTCCGTAAACGTTTTGTAGACGTTTGTGAATATTTCCAACTGTTTCCTTCTCTGCGGTTAAGAACTCGATAACAGCTCTCTGTTTACGACGCACATCACTGTCAGACGCCATTTTCGAAACTGCGTTAACCATCGGTTTTATACAATTGCGTTTAAAAGCGGTTTTATACAAGGAGTGGAGGTTCAAACTGGAAAAGTCTGGTTATGTGAAGCGCAGAAAGTTCAAACTTACGGCCCAAAAGACATTTCAGCCCCCATGGCCTATTACTTAGCTAAGAAAAAAGGGTGGGGCAAAAAATATTGAGTGCCCCTAGTATTTTATTTAAGAGTGGTGTTTAAAGACAATTGTCTGATTCTAAACTACTTCTTTAACTTTTGGTTAATTTACGCGTCATTATGGGTAACGAGGTGATCGCCAATGCTTCAGGTGGGTAATGGAAGTAAGTGGGTTGAGAACCCCTGATCTAGCGCAATAGCAAAGGTTTCACTAAAATCCCGAAATGAGGATGACTAGGAGTCTCAAAGAGATATGCAAGAAGATCGCCAGTAGAGCGTAAGTTGCGGAACTCATACTAACCATCTGAAAGATGATTATGAGTAGGTGTTTAAAAATCTTCCTCTTGAGGATAGATTTTCAGAGAGAGAGGAGAGAGAGAGAGAGAGTTAGAAATAATAATGAAAAGAGAACACTAAAAACTTACACTATGGTTACACTCATAGTCGTATAAAGCTTTCATACAGAAATATTAGTAATAGTAAAATATAGAACAGATAAGGCTCTCTCCCTCCTCCGCCAGCCACTGCTGACAGAAAATAGTGGTGAAAGAAGATTTATAGGAAAGTAGGAAAAGTATAATGAAAAGAATAGCGTCAGAGTTCATTCACACCATGCATACACTTATCATATATACTTATCATATATTATATCCGCTTACCCAGATACTACGCATTTTCATAAAGCACTGATCTAGTCTATTAACAAGGTAGGCGAGTGTCTGTCATGTATATGTATCTGCCAAAAATTTGGATGTTGTGAATATTCAACTTGGGTCTCCCGCAGAGAAAGGTGTTTATGCGGCAAGTGATAATTGAGTTGCTCATACTTCGCGGTGTTGTGCCACCGTGAGAACGGAGAAAATCTCATTCTGGCGAGGAATATCAGTGCGGGGTCCCTATATCTATCCCCGTGTACTTGTCCTTTATGGAGCATGAAAGTGTTTCGTGGGTGATCACCCGTTGTTGCTACGGTGAATTCAGGAGTCTCCCACTTAGAGGTAATTATGAGTCAGGTGATAAAAAATTAGTACAATGAGTACAAAGAATACACAGAAGTTAGTAAATAGGGTTAAAACTAAAGTCTCGGAAGTTGTCAGTTCTGTAATTGCGGACATGGAGTCAGATTTTTCGCCGCATACACAAAGGTATACAAGGAAATTTTAAATGAGGGTGACTTAGAAAAATTACGTTACAGAGCGAAATTGTAACATTATTTAAATGGTCAGAAAACAGCAATATGAAGTTCAACGAAGAAATATTCTAACTCATAAATATGGTAGCAACAAAGCATTACAGGATAAAAGTGTCCCAAACGCCACAAGATAAACTGATAAGTTGATAACCCACAAGTCAGGGATCTCCGAGTTTCACGTCATCGGGTGTAGAATTCAGAGAATGCTTTAACATCATTAAAATTACATCTAATAAAATTATGAGAATTATCTGGAAGAACTCTTGTAGTAGAAAAGTAAACATTATGATGAAATTGTAGAAAAGTTTAGTCTACCCATAGACTAAACTACTGTCCACTAATGCATATTTAACCATGCGTCTATCATTTGATTACAATTTCCCTAAAAAGAATAATTGAATGTTAATAATGTTTTATCTACCTACATCTAACAAGGGTGTTCATTAAAGGCAACATAGAAAAACAGACAAACGAGCGTTTCCCAAACAAGGTCAGTGCACAAATCAGGGCCGGATTAACCATTAAGCAAAATAAGCCCGTGCTTAGGGCATCAAGGGAAGGGGGGCACCACAGAAATTTTCCATTGTCGGATTTACCATGGATTTATTATACTATTATAATCGCGGCTTATAGCCTATAAGCTGTTGAAAACTGAATTATATATATTCATATATAGTATTTATTTTTTTTCATTGTTTGAATTTGTAGTGAACAACAACCCTTTTGAGAGAATAAATATATTTCGTTGTAATCACACACTTTACGCTTTGCGTTATTATTTTGTTTATATCAAATCTTTGAGCGCCATATTAAAAATACATATAGATTAAATATTTTCGTGTGCTATAGGAAGTTATTCTGAACGTGTGATTTGTGCATATAATATTAAATATATATTTTACATAATCATTTGGTATTGTTTTACAGAAAGATTTAGGTTTATAGAATTGTAATATAAATTAATATTAAAATAAAAGAAACTATAAACTCTCTATATTGCTGTTGTATCAAGTGATGTTTATCACGGCCATTATAATAATAAGATATACTGACCTAAGTTAATTAGCGTTGAAGAAGTTTATCTGTTGCTCTCTCTTCTTCTCTAGGGTAAGTCTATGAAGTGTACTTTATTTGTATATATAACAATATTTTATCATACACGTATCTTTATTTTATAATTTATTTATCTATTGTCATAACAGTATAAAAGAATTTAGATTGTAATAACCAGAGTGAATAATTTGTAATGTATATATAACATCAAACGTAGTTAGGACAATTTAGGCCCTAAGCAAATGTTCATATTTCCTATAATTAAATATTGTGTTTTAAATAAATAAATAAATGTAAATATAAAATGTGGCTCGTTAATAGTGAAATGTTAATATTGATATTTTTTAGATTGCGTATTATTAATTCTAATGTTAAGTATTTTTATTTTATAGGTTTTTCGGTTCCTTCTTTTGGTTCCTTCTTTCGATTTGATTTGTATTCAACATTTCGAGTTGATATTTCGGTTGAGTTATATTTAATTGCCACTTATATTTAAATTGCCACTTTGGTTGTGTACGGTTCCCATTTTGTCTTTCTGAGAATAAAAGAACAAAGCCAAGATTGTGATATGTGTAACTGTGTTGATTGCCACATAATATACAAATAAAATATTCTTTTTATTTCTGTATTTTACAGACCCCAAGAACCAAGATGAAACGTGTTCAGTTAAGTGGTGCACAAAAGCGAAAACTATCAAAAGAGAAACAAGAGAAGACTTTGGATTTAGAGTCCAAGACTGCAAAGCTGACTGATTTCTTCACACAAGTTCCACGACCACAACGTCAACATGATATACCGATTCTGAATCAAAACCAATCTCCGTCATCAGAAGTGGACACAAATACCACTTTGATCACTTCAAAATCAAAATATGATGACGTTGGAATCACCGAGGTGTCACAAGCAGGTTCATCTACCACATGTCTCACTACTGATCTCACTTTGCCTGTAAATTCTCTTGATACCTCTACTGCAAATGTTGATTCAAGTTGCTTTACAAGACATTCTGGGGTTGAAATAATTGCTGAAAATGAAAGTTTAGTGGACCATGGTGATGGTGGTGAAATGAATCAGTCTGCAGAAGATGAAGTAAATATAGCAAAAGATCCAGGGTTGTGGCTTGATTTCTCTGCTGATGATGTGGCTTATTGGATTGCTTGTGGACCCAGTGACTGTCAACACCACAATGGGCCATTTGACAAGTCTTACCGGCATTTCAGTAGTGGCAAACCAGCAAGATACTGTTCACAAAAACTTTTCGTTGGGACAAAAGCCAATGGTGAGAAATACAAGAGAGAGTGGTTATTGTATTCACCATCAACAGGATCAGTTTACTGTTATGTTTGTAAACTGTTTGCTCCTAAAAATGTCTCACATTTTGTTATAAGAGAAGGGTTCAGTGACTGGCGAAATACTATTGTAATTGATCATCATGAAAAAAGCACTACTCACCGAGACTCTATGCTAACATACTTAACTCGCAGACAAGGTGCGGGGTTGGGACAACAGTTGGAAAAACAAATTCAGGAAGAGTGTGATTACTGGGAACATGTCTTGAGGCGTGTCATAGCTGTTATTTGTACGTTAGCTGAACGTGGCTTGTCTTTTCGAGGAACAGAAGAAAGATTTGGATCATTGCAGAATGGGAATTTTTTAGGGCTGCTTGAGCTCATAAGCCGGTTTGATCCATTTTTAGCAGGTCACATTTTGAAATATGGAAATTCTGGCAAAGGAAATCCTTCTTACCTGTCCAAAACCACCTGTGAGGAACTCATTCAACTAATGGCTCAAAAGGTCCACGCACTCATTGTTGACGAAGTAAAATCTTCTGGTTATTTTAGTTTGTCAGTTGATTCAACACCAGATCTATCACATATCGATCAGTTAAGTGTTGTACTTAGGTACTTAAAAGATGGACAGCCTATTGAACGCTTTTTAACCTTTCTGAAAATGAAAAGCCATACTGGTGAGGAAATGGCAAATCAGGTGTTGCAGTACTTACGTGAAGTTTGTAAGCTAAACTTTTCAAAATGTAGGGGTCAATCTTACGACAACGCTGCCAACATGTCTGGGCGTTATAAGGGGATGCAGCAAAAAATTTTAGAAACAAACAAGTTTGCTATATATGTGCCCTGTGCAGCCCATTCACTAAATCTGGTAGGCCGAAGTGCTGTTGACTGCTGTCAAGAGGCGGTTAATTTCTTCTCTACAGTGCAGTTGCTCTATACCTTTTTTTTAGCCTCAACCAGCAGGTGGGAAATTCTTAAAGGTTGTATTGGAAATGAAAGTGTCTTAAAATCCCTCTCTGATACCAGATGGGAGGCACATGCTATGGCAACAGCAGCAATTTTGAAATCTTTCCTTAAAATTTTAGAAGCGTTAGAATGTATAGCTGAAGACCAGTCACAAAAGGGAGACACTAGAAGAGAAGCAAATAATATTGCAAATAAGATGCAAGAGCTAGAATTCGTTTTTATGTTGAATTTTTGGGATGAGATTTTGCAAAATTTTCATAGAGTAAGCAAAGTTCTACAGAATAAGGATGTGAACTTAAAAACATGTGCAGATCTGTATGGATCATTAGCTGACCAACTGTGCACTTCACGAGATGAATTTGAAAGATATGAAGCAGCTACAAAGGAAATGCTACCAGATGTTGATTACAAGGCAGCTCAAACTCGCAAACGTATCAGAAAGAAGGTACCCAATGACGGAGATGCACCAGAAGTATATCTGAATGCCAGAGATAAATTTCTTATCACCACCTTTTACACAATTGTTGACAAACTTGAAACTGAGATGAGAAGAAGAGGAGAGATATACAAAGAAATAGCAGAGAGATTTTCTTTTCTAAGTGATGTGCCACATAATGTCACCACTTCATCATCTACTGAAATTGAAAGGTATTCTCAGGGTTGTAAAAAGATGATTGATGCTTACCCAGAGGACTTGAACACTAATTTCTCTGCTGAGCTTCAGCAGTTTCACTCATATGTGTGCCATAAGTTCAGTGCAAAAAAAAATGTAAAAACAAGATTCAGTCATGCTGAACTTTATAAAATAATTGTAGAAGACAATATTGAGTGTGCCTTCCCAAATGTAGAAATTGCCTTTCGTATATTTTTAACATTAATGGTCACAAATTGCTCAGCTGAGCGTTCATTTTCTCAGTTGAAGTATATTAAAAATACCAACAGAACAACTATGCAACAAGGCAGGCTGGATGCCTTATCTCTACTAAGTATAGAAGCAGATGTGTTACGTAAGATTAGTTTTGAGGATCTGATCAAAGACTTTGCAATTAAAAAAAGTAGGAGAAAACTTTTCAAATATAAATGAAGTGGAAGTATACAAAAATAAACATTATTTTCCATCTTACTGTAAGTTTTGTTTCATTTCAAAAAATAAAATTTTATTTTATGGTTTATTTTTGTTTATATTTTGAATTACATATATATGGGGCACCAAAATCTTTTAAATGCTTAGGGCCTCTAAAGGTCTTAATCCGGCCCTGGCACAAATGTAAGTGAACTTTTCAAATAAATACCCGGTAGTCACTTCCTTTGCTGCAATAACAGCAAGAAGACGTTTCCTGTAATCACGAATTATACTGTAGGTTGATATCGTGTTCAAGGGATTTTTTAACTCTCTTCTGTGCAGAATCTTTTCCATATGGGTAATGTTTAATGGTGTTTTGGCATGTACGGCTCGCTTCAGGTCTCTCCAAAGCATCTCGATCGGATTGAGGTCGAAACTTTGGCTGGGCCACCCAAGGACACGATGTTTCTTTTTCATAACCAGGTTTGTTGAATTAGTTCTATGTCTTGGGTCATTATATTGTTGTAGTACCCAGCCACGGCTTAAATGTGGATCACGAACATATAGAGCGACATTTTCTTCCAAGACCTCCTGATACTGCATTGAATCCATCTTTCTGTCAATGATGGCGAGTCTGCCGATCCCTGAAGCGGCAAAGCGGCTCCAAACCATCACCTTTGTATTTCAGGCACCATTTTGGTGCATCAAGTATCATGCCTAAATCGAAGCAACTCTCGAATGAACTACGAACGGCCATTGTGAATGCTTATACATCTGGGAAAGAGTACAAGAATATATTGTCAAAATATGGAATCCATGTGTCAACTGTTTGTCAAATTATTTACAAATGGAGGGGCATAAAGACAACGACGACCATGTCCAGAAGTGCCGACCATAGAAGATCTTAATAGGACGATTAGGAGACGCGTTCGGAAGGTTAGCAGTAATCCAAGAATGATCTCTAAGGAACTTCGAAGATCTTTGGCAAGCGCCAACACATACGTTCATCATTTCACAATACAACAAACCCTGAACCAATCAAGATTTCATGGGAGGGATGCACGACGAAAGACATTATTGTCGAAGAAACACAACGTCGACAGACGAAACTTTGCTAGGACCCACCTGGACGACACCCCTACCACCTGGGGAAAGGTACTATGGACGGATGAGACAAAGGTAGAGGTTTTCGGCCATAATCACAAACGTTACACGTGATGCAAATCAAATATAGCCTTTGAAGATAAGAACGTAGTGCCTACAGTAAAGCACGGTGGATGAAACCTTATGGATCACATTAAAATAATATCGCTACGTTCATACTATGAATGTCACTTTATACGGAATGAAATATTTAAGCAAAGTACCTTCATTCAACAAATTTAAAACGATATAAAAATGATTCACTTTCGCGCGGTCTCCCCCCTTTTCACAACTGAGCGCACTAAGGTTTCTGCGTGCGATTATACATGCATAAGCTATTTTCGAATGGTGGGATAGTGTTGCTAGATGTGCAAAAAGTTTGTCATATGTCGGCACAAAACATTCTCCAGCCACAGTCATACAAATCGATTACAATGGATGGGTTCGCTTACTTTTTAGCACGACAGTACGAAAAAATCTCGTTGATTTCGTATGTCCTTTGTTTATATTAGCGTCATTAGTAAAGTGTATAAATTAATTTCCTCAAAGAAAGTGCTCAGTGGTCAACACCATTTCTCAATAACCTAAATGAAGGTGCTGTGACTCCTGATTATGCTAAATAATAATAACCCAGGAGTTAATACAATGAGTCATGTTCGTCTAGCCTGAGCACTGTAGCCAGTTCTGGCCCTCCAGATTATTTGTTATTATAAGATTCTCAGTATCTGCCATGTTATTTTCGTAATTTTTATCTCAAATTTTGCATCGTCTGTCATTAAACCTTTGCTTTTGAATTTCTTTGAATTTGCTGCTCATTTGGGGTATAGAGGTTCTTATATTTTTGTTCCTCATTATTTTCATATCTAAAGAATGGAAGTTTTTCTCTATTAGATTTCATAATCTTGTCTTCTGATCATGTATTTGTATTATTTTTCAGACTACATCGCCTGAGGTTTTAGTCCTGTGTACATTAGATCATACTTGGAACTGTTTTCGAGTATTAGTTGTTGTAGGCACGACCTTTCCCGAAATCCATGTTTGGTCTTACTGAACCTACTCATAATTTTACATCCAACTATTTTTGTCAAAAAGGACTGTTTTGGTGAGGCGAGAGATTAGTGACATCTCTTCTGTTGTTTTATCATTCAAGGGTTTTTTCACTCCGCTGCTGCCATGCCTTATCATAATATGTCTTCCCAGTTTGTGACCATACAGATTAGGTTAACTCTTTCAAATTTACTTTGTTCTATAGCAGTGGTTCTCAACGTAGGGTACGCGTACCCCCAGGGGTACGCGACGGGGTCCTGAAAATATGACCCCTTTAATTTCATATATGATTAACAAACGGCCATAAGTCATACGGTCGTAAAGAAAGTAAAAATCCTCTGTGCCTCTCGAAAATCCAGAAAATCCCTCGAAAGAGTTCAAGGGGTACAGAAGAAGAAAAAGGTTGAGAACCGCTCTTCTATAGTTTGTATACCGACAGAGCAGCGTAGTAGTAGACATAGGCGTAGGGGCCCGATTTTGTCCTGGCGGGCAAGCAAGTTTTGCCCGAAAAAAATAAGCGAAACCGAAAATCGATTTTTAAACACAATTTGTAGGTATACACAACACTATTTGTAGGTATTTGTTTTAAACACTATTTGTTTTAAACACTATTTGTAGGTATACACAACTATACAAAGGCTAAGCACCAAACAACTTACAACAATAGAGTAAGTTGTTACAGGTTATATCAAATGGGGTACTTAAATACTGCCGTTTGGCGACAGGTTTTCCTTTCTCTAATGAAATATTGCATGGTTCAAAATCTGAAGACATACATTTCGGGCAAAGGGATGATATCCTATATGAAAATCATAAAAGGTTTTGGGTGAAATCGTGGTGATTGAAAATATGTGTATTAGGGTTTTGCTCGAATTTTCGGGTGTAATTGCTGAAATAAATTCAGTTGGGCTGAATTTGGGGGTTTAATTGACCCCCCCTACCTCCCGCCTCCTAGCCTACTGTGGTAGAGCTGTTAATATGAAGGTTCTGAGTTCAGGGTTCGGTTTGGACATCAGATTTCAGCGATTCAAGTTGAGTAGTGGGTCGGACCCACGGAAAACCGTATGTCCCCTCCTTCATATGACCAGATGTTACAGAGAAGGTTAAAACTTTGAACATTATTATTATTATTATTTTAGTTTCTTCGAAGTAGACATCATATTACTTATACTTCCAGTAATGGCGTTCTTGCTTGCCTTGCACCTGGTCTTCATTTGTGCCCATTTTGTCTTCATTTATATACAGGGTGTACATAAAGTCAGGATCTATTTTTGTGAAGCACTTGGAAATTATATGGAATTCAATCATAAAATGATAAAGTGGTAACATTTATTAAATAATTAAGAGTAGGATTCGACGTGACGCCCATCAGTATCCCTGCACAGCTCAAATCGTTCCGCAGCATTTCTAAACACATTCTGGAGCATTGCGGGGTTATGTTATCTGCAGCAGTTCGTATACGTGTATGTAAGTTTTCAAGACTCGTAATCTTCGTCTGATAGACGTGCGATTTGATAAAGCCCCATGCAAAGAAATCTAAAGGGGTTAAATCTGGTGATCTCGCTGGCCAAGGTCTGTTGCTTCCGCGTCCGATCCAGCGATTTGGAAAACGTCTATTTAGATAATCCTGAACAATTTTGGCATAGTGACAAGGAGCACCATCATGTTGATAGACGACGGGGATAGGATTGTTAGTACCGTCGTCTATCAACATGATGGTGCTCCTTGTCACTATGCCAAAATTGTTCAGGATTATCTAAATGGACGTTTTCCAAATCGTTGGATCGGAACTGCTGCAGATAACATAACCCCGCAAATGCTCCAGAATGTGTTTAGAAATGCTGCGGAACGATTTGAGCTGTGCAGGGATACTGATGGGCGTCACGTCGAATCCTACTCTTAATTATTTAATAAATGTTACCACTTTATCATTTTATGATTGAATTCCATATAATTTCCAAGTGCTTCACAAAAATAGATCCTGACTTTATGTACACTCTGTATATTAGGGTGGTTCACAAGCATAGGGAAAATTTAGCATCTGAGATTTCACTTTTGGGTCATTGTTGCTTTTGTTCCTACACTTAGTGTGAATAACTGTGTGAAGTATGGTTGGTCTACGGTGTCGTTAAGAGGTCGCTCAATCATGCATGACGTGTCTCACTAATGACTGATTACTATAGTATGACTAAATTTGGCTTCTTCTTTTGTAGGAATGTGTAGAAATGCCGCCGAAGCATTCAAAAACACGGTCTAGCAGTGAGGTGTGGTTACTAGGGAAGGCGGAGGAGAAGTTAACTAGGGCAGGACTCCCTACCAAGCTTCAAGTCCTCCGGAAATTCATGTTCCACCATCTGGAGGAGAGGAACACAGAATATAACAGTGCGGTGATGACCATTGAGGCTTTGATCCCGTTTTGGACAAAAGCAAACGTTCCAATGACGGATACCAGATACGCTGAGAAGAAGCTCCTGAAACTGTACGAGCAATACAAGGGGCTGAAGAAGAACCGCACAAAGAATTTCCCATCCTACAGAATGAAGGAGGACATATTTCGCGGAGACCTTGACGATGTGTTCGATCTTTCACGTCATGACGCCCTCCAGACCATGATGAATGAGGAGGACAAGAACTTCCTTGTCGCTCAGCTCGATAATCCCACTTCCTCCAGCTTTGGCCCAATTGACAAGAAAATGACTGACCAACAAACGAGGAAGAGGATTCGGTGTGAGGCGGAGATGAACCGAGAGGAGAAGGCCAAGCGCGAGGCGGATGCGAGATGGTCCCAGGGAGAACTGGAGGCTTCTAGTTCAAGCACATCTGAATCATCAGATTCAGATACTGTAGTTTTTAAGGAGTCAGCACGAAAACGTTCCACTCCTAAGCGATTGAAGTCTGTGATCACGCCTGACATTTCCATAGCCTTGGATCGCCACAACATCAGTGACAGGAAAGGAATGGCAGTGGTCGCAGCAACTATTAAATCGCTGGGGCACAACTTGGACGAAGCGTCAATCTCACGCAGCACCATTCGTCGCGTGAGACAATGTACACGTGAAGCGGTGCGCCGAGAAGATCAGGCCACTTTCAAGACCCATGAGCCCCTTCTCTTGCACTGGGATAGTAAGCTGCTTACAGATATCTCCCATGGGTTAGAGGTGGTGGACCGTGTGGCTGTGCTTGTAACCGGTAACGGGGAAGAGAAACTCCTTGGAGTTCCAATGGTAGCTGCTGCAACTGGAGCATCTCAGGCTCAGGCGTGCCTGAAGCTTGTGGACGACTGGTTTTTGAGGGGCAACGTTCGAGGTCTTGTTTTTGATACAACTGCGTCCAACACGGGACTTCATGCTGGAGTTTGTACTCTCATTGAAAAGGAGTTGGGTATTGATCTGGTGTGGATCGCTTGCCGACACCACGTGGTAGAAGTCGTCCTTGCTGCGGCCTTCGGTGCTTGTTTCGGAACATCCAGTGGACCTGAAATTGGCCTATTCAAGCGCTTCAAGCAGCACTGGGTTTTCATTGATCGCAGCAAGTTCGAGAGTGCACCCGACAGCCTGTTCATTGAAACAGCAGAGCAGAGGAAGGAAATGGTCTCCTACTACAAGGAGGCTGTCAAGAAGAAGAGCCAGCGGGACGACTATGATGAACTGATGCTTCTCTGCCTCCTTTTCTTGGGAGGGAAGCTTGACGGTCCTGTGAGAATTCGAAGCCCTGGAGTCATGCACCATGCGCGATGGATGGCCAAGGCCATTTACACGCTCAAGGTGTTCCTATTCAGAGATCAATTCACCTTGCTTCAGACCGAGAAACGGAACATCGAGGAACTAAGCCTGTTTATCACGCTCCTTTACGGCCGCTACTGGAACGAGGCCAGTGTTGCATACATGGCTCCATTGAATGACCTCACTTTCTTGCGTCAGCTGAAAGCTCACCCAGGAAAGACGAACGACGCGGCATTTGCCGCGATGAAGCGCCATTTGTGGTTCATTTCTGAGCACTTAATCCCCTTGGCACTCTTTGATCCTCGAGTTCACGCGTCCACGAAAGAGAGGATTGCTCACAACATCGTAGCTGTTCCCGAAAAAAGAAAAGGACTCAAGCGCGTGGACGGAAAAACGTTCTCCTCGAGCAATCCCTTGGAATTCTATGCCACCAAACGTTCAGCAATCTTCTTCAACCTCGTCATGCAGCACGGAAGTGAACAGGCGCAATCATTCCTGTCCAAGACACCAAATGATTGGAACACAGATCCAGCTTACCAAGGAATGAAGGAACGTGTAGAGAAGATGGCAGTGGTTAACGATTGCGCAGAAAGAGGAGTTGCGCTCATTAAGGATTTCAACAGCACAATCACGAAGGATGAAGCGCAAAAGCAGTACCTTTTCCGCGCAGTCGCTCAGCACCGCAAGGAATTCAAAGAGCCGACTAAAACTGGTCTCAAGAAGACCTAAAGATCTTCAACTGTGTGCATTATTTGTTCCGCTGTTATAATTTCATAATATATTAATGTATAATATATTAATATATTAATATATATATATATATATATATATTATATATATATATATATATATATATATATATATATATATATTTATATATATAATATATATATATATATATAATATTTCATAAATTGTCAAGTCATTATTATCCTTGTTCAATAAATATTCCAGTCATAAATTATCAAGTCATTATTCAAATTGTTTCATTTTGAGCGAGTGCATAAAAAGGTCCTAGAGCAAAGATAACACCGGTCTGCATGAAAATCGATTTCTTTATTTGGAGTTGTGATTCTGAAGCAGTTCGCTGCGCTCAATTAAAAAATGCTACCAGTTTTTTTCTATCACCTACAGTTTTAAAGTTATTAGCAAAACAATTTTGGGGCGTTTTGTAATTTTTTACCTTTTTTATCTTTAATTAATTTCGTTTTTTCATATTTTTCAGATAGATAATTCTAACATTACGTCTTTAAAATTTTAATAATGGCTTCTAGAGGATGTACCCATAGTCCAGACATATTTTGTTATATTTGTGGTCGGTATGTTGTTGTAAAACAAAGGACAAATGTAACGACCTTCATTAAGAGAGCTATCATGCTTATTTTGGAATTAAATTAGGAGATCAAGACAAAAGTTGGACTCACACAAGGTTTGTCTTACGTGTGTTGCGGCACTAAGGAATTGGAGCAAAGGTAAAAAGAAAAGTTTGCCATTTGGGATCCCTATGGTATGGCGCGAGCCTAGAAACCATACCGACGACTGCTACTTCTGTTCTTGCAATGTTAAAAGTTATAATGCAAGAATAAAGAGAGCCTTCAATACCCAAGTCTTCCATCTGCAATAAGGCCGGTACCCCATGGTCCAGAAGTTCCTATTCCCTGCCCACCCGAGAGTCTGGATCAATACAATTCAGATTTTGATTCAGCTCCAAATCTAGACAATGATGATGTTTATGAACAGCCAACAGCTGACCGAGATCCTCCTAAACCATTAACCCAAGCCGAACTAAATGACTTAGTCAGGGATTTGAATCTGCCTAAGGACTCTGCAGAACTTTTGGGGTCTAGATTGCTGGAGAACAATTTATTGGCATCCGACACATACTTCGCTTGGTACAGAAATCGTGAGAAAGACTTCGTGCCTTTTTTCGAAGAAGATGGTCCCTTGGTATTTTGCAAGGACATCACAGGATTAGTGTGCAAGCTAGGCATCGAATACCAAACCAGTGACTGGAGGTTGTTTATAGATTCCTCTAAAACCAGTTTAAAAGGAGTGTTACTGCACAACGGTAACAAATATGCATCAATCCCAGTGGCCCATTCTACTCATTTAAAAGAGACCTATGATAACATGAAACTGCTTCTGGAAAAAATTCAGTATCAAAATCACAGATGGATACTGTGTGGTTTTCTCAAAGTCCTTTGCATGTTACTTGGGCAGCAATCAGGATACACTAAGATGCCATGTTTCATCTGCGAATAGGATAGTCGAGCACGTGACCAGCACTGGAAGAGGAAAACTTGGCCTCCTAGAGAGAATCTTACCCCAGGATCAAAGAACATTTTACATGAACATCTAGTTGAACCAAATAAAATCCTCCTACCACCCTTGCACATTAAGTTAGGCTTGATGAAGCAGTATGTCAAAGCATTGAATAGAGAAGGTGTGTTTCAAGTACATTTATTCAAAATATCCAAAGATTAGCTACGAGAAAATAAAGGAATGTGTTTTTATAGGTCCTCAGATTAGAAAGTTATTAACAGACGATCATTTCCTGAACACAATGACCAATAAAGAAAAAGAAGCATGGCTTGGTTTCAATGTTGTTGAAACTTCTTGGGAAACTACAAAAGCCAAAATTATGAAAGACTGGTGGAAAATATGCTTAAAAAGTTTTGCGCCTTAGGCTGCAACATGAGCCTGAAAGTTCACTTCTTATTTCGCATCTTGACCGTTTTCCCGAAAATCTCGGAGATGTCAGTGAGGAGCAAGGGGAACGATTTCACTAGGACATCAAAACCATGGAAAGAAGATATCAAGGAAGATGGCATACAAATATGATGGCGGATTACTGCTGGTGTCTGCAACGAGATCAGCCTAACGCACAGCATAAGAAAACATCAAAGAAGCACCGGTTTAGTCGTCATTAGTCAGATCTACCTTCGTAGTCTTAAGTCTTTGGAATAAGTCCTGAAATGTTTGCAAGTAAAGAAGGTAAATATATTTTGTTTTCTTTCAGTTAATTTTTTATTCTTTCATAAACAAGCAATATGCTTGTCCAAGAGCTAGGAGCTATTTAATTCTGCTTTAATTAGGTTTTACTCTATCACCTAAAGATTTCGTGCTACAAGGGGTGTTGTAATACCTCATCGTCCCCAAATGTTAACCACCCATTGATGGGATGGGAGAGAGTATTTTGCTGGGAACGGGACTGGTTGTTATATATATTTACCTACATTATTATGTAAGCGTTACTGTAGTCTATAACAACAAAATTTATGGTTTAGCATGTGCAATCCAACGTTGGTCTCGATAAGATGGTTCACATTTGGGGATAAATGGGGGATTTATGACACACCTGTAGTAAGAAAACCATACGTGATAGGGAAAAACTAACTATATTTTTTAGATCAGCGCACTCAAATTATATAGAATCACCAACTAGTTTGTAAAAATCGATCGACAAGTTTTCAAATGTGTACTGGTGTAATTGGCACGTTTATTCTTGTGGGGAATAGAATAAGGGCAGATGTGACCGAATTTAAAATTCCAAAAAACATATATATATATATAATATATTATATATATATATATAAGTTTATTTCCTTTTACAAACTTGCCTCAACTACCTAAATGACTAAATATAAGTTTGGAAACCAAGTGATTCCGGGGTTCAATCAAGCAAAATTAATATTTTTTAAAATTGCTCACTAGGAGTTTGAATGAAATTCAAATAAATAATAATATATTTCAAAATAATAAAGTCAAATAAAATGCAATGAGGAAATGATGGTATAAATACTGATAGTAAGTAACAATATACTATAATCAATAAAATGAGTGTATGGCCAAGGTCATCTATCAATCTGAAGGGAGGGAAGTAAAGCTATATTGGAAGGGTCGTTGGGGGTTATTGGGATGATGATTAACAACTAAATAATGAAAGTCAATCATACAATATAAATACCGTATGTACCTATCATATTTATATTTCGTGCGGTGCAAACTTCTGACATGAAAGTCAAGGAGGTCCGGTGCTAGTGTCTCCGAGCAAATGATACATTGAGAAAATGGACAAACGGACAAGGAAAGGCAAATATGTGTATTGGGGCTTTTGCCTAATTTTCGGGTGTAATTACCCAAAAAAATTCAGTCGGGCTGAATCCAGGGGCGTCAATTGCTCTAAAATAGTGGAGGGGGGGGGGCACTTCGACTTCAAACAGCGAATCAAACAATACTCTGAGTAGCTGTCGTAATTAACATTTATCCGTTTTTTGTATTTTTCTCAGCATGTTGAAAAAACTCAATTGTATTTAATTATTTTATGTTTTTCTTTATTTAAACATTTTTTTTGCAGAAATAAGAAACGCAAAACAAACTATTTATAATATTTAACCTTTCATGTAACATAATATCACACATATGTTTAATTGAAATAAATCTTTTATTACCCGTAGACAACAGAGGTCAATGTACATAAACTAACAAAATATGTTCGTGAAATATAAAACCAATAAACTGCACTTTGATCACACTTTCATATTGAAAATGATACGTAACAAAACCGTTTATTTAACATATTTCCACTTCGCGTACTTAATGACCAAGAACACACAAATGCTACGTGCAATTATTAAAATGCAAATTGACTGCTAAATTCCATGATAAATATACACTGGTGTTCATGACAATAATTTATAATTTGCTATTACATTTGCATATGCAAATAATACGACATATAACGTCTTATTAGGTGCCATTAATAGTTAGCATTTATAGCAATTCATCCACGAAAGTTGGGGGGACAACTGGTAGGT
This sequence comes from Bathynomus jamesi, assembly GCA_023014485.1. NCBI lineage: Eukaryota > Metazoa > Arthropoda > Malacostraca > Isopoda > Cirolanidae > Bathynomus > Bathynomus jamesi. The sequence goes on along the minus strand of JAJOZX010002678.1, from coordinate 13,522 downwards.
TGTCGCCCCCTTTGTAAAAAGTGGGGGACATGTCCCCTGCGTCTCCCTCCTCGCAAACGACGCCCATGGCTGAATCTATGCCCATTGATGACTGAAATAAATTTAATTTGCTCATTCATACGAAGAAGAATATAAATAATAGAGATTGTAATTGAAAATGCAGTTGATCGCTAGACTATGGCGTTTAATTAAAGACTGGTAATTTATCTATCGATATTTAAATTATAAGAAAAATTACGGTAATGTAAGATATTTTTCATACAGAGATTATAGACCATGTCGTATTCACTCTCTCTTATGCCTTACTTATATCCAAGGAGTAATAGTCCGGTTGTACGGGGTGGGAACCCTGCATTGTTTGTTATAAAGCAAATCTTGACATATTTTGAAAGCTTATACCACCCCCATTCAAGAATCCATCGGGTGTACACCTGACCCCCGCTTGGCATTTTCAATATGGCCGCCATTTTCCAAGATGGCTGGCGAAACTGAAAAATCCCATATCCTGGTCAATACTTGATGGATTTGGATGATCTTGGTGTCATTTTTAGGGGTTTTTAGGATTATGAGTCGATCTGGAGGGGTTGCAGATACTTTGGGAGTCGTTTTGACCCACATTCGTCAATACTCAAGGTCAATGGAGGTCAAACGCCCCCCGAAATAAGGAATATCCCATATCCCGGGCAGTCGTGAAGATATTTTGGTGATCTTACTGTCGTTTTTTATGGTTTTGGGCGAGACTGAGTAGTTCTATAGGCACATGATAACAGTAGGATATCATTTTGCAACTCCATGGGTCAAGTCAAGGTCATTTGAGGTTAAAGTTTGGCCTTGAAATATGATAATGCCACAGTTAACATCACTGTATTTGCTTTATTTCAGTGACAATTTCTACAATCTAGCTAACTGTTGAGCACTTAACATCTTTTCTGCAGATAAAACCAGATCATAATGCTTAAATGACATAACCCACATTATATGGATATGGATATTCGGATATAAACCACAATTTATGCTGAAGTGCAGGGCACATGCATTCTATGGAAGGTTGCAAAGCTACAAGATGACCTCGTAAGCAAAACAAAGTTCACACCTAGCTGGGGGATTGGCATTGACAACTTTGATGCATTCACATTAGGTAACCATTTATTGGGGGCAAATATCAAAAGACATGGTTGTGTCAAGATCGTCAGGATCATCAGTCTGCTCTTCGTTTGCGTTTTGAGTCAATGGATTGTTGCAATCCAAGCCGCTGCCACATGCACAGAACACTGTGCAAGGGATTCCGCGTCCCATGCAGCCGCAGCGACTCCCCCTGCATGCTGATTGTGATTCACATCCACATTGATTAGCTTCAGAACTTCATCTGGTGCTAAGCACACTCCTCACCAACTGTTTTTGGGATGAGAACTCTGTTTGTTTCGTCCTTCTCCCACCCATAATGCACAGGATCAAGTGGTGGTGGGTCACACTTTAGTGCATCGAGCCAGTTCGCCATAGTGTAGTGGGCTCTGAGTACATTTTGATGGAAAGCTTCAGTTGTTGGTGGTAGAGAACATAGTTTGGGTGCAGCAGTTCCCGACTTCCCTGTCTTCTGAGCCCATACTCGCTGACGACACTCAGTAAGAGATGAGGATTTCTTATCCCCATAGCATGCAACAATGAACGCTGTTGCCTCTTTCTCGATATGGTCAAAGCATGCATCAAGGGACCCCAGCTTGTCTAGCTTCCGACCCTGCTTGGCTGTGGCAATGGCAGTGGCTTTGCCGATGCCATGTATTGCTGCAACTGTGTCACAACCACTCAAAGCGTGTAGTTTGAGGGTTTGTGGGATGATGTCTTTGTGCTGGGTTACAGTTGCTCGGATGTCCACTGATTTTCTGCCACGCACTGGAGACTCCATAATCATGGGACAGCCTAGTTTCTTAAATTCATAGAAGTGAGTCAGCTTGGCAAACACGTCTGTGTCATCACAAATGGAGATGCTGGCATCAGAATCTTTCTCAGCTTGTGCGATAGCGTGTTGTGTTATTATCACGTCAGCCTCTTCATAAGATGATGAGAGCTCCAATGCTGCTCGACTCCTGCCTCGCACAATGGAAGTCGGTATGGTCTGTCATCCTGCAAGCACTAGCTCATGGTCTTGGGTTACAGTTGCGAGATACTGTCAGCAAGGATTTTCTCACAGGGCAGCCTGTTTGTTGCTCCTTGTTCGCAGTGCACGTGAGAACAGCGTCTCTTGTAGGCAATGGGGTGTTGAGGTCCAGCTTGTGAACTCTGCTGCTCTTGCTTCTCCTTGCCCGAGTGCTTGATTTCGGAGAGAAATCATAGTAGCGATCAAAAGCTAGGACTACAGATGCATGAGAAAGATATTTCGATAGCCATACTTTAAAGGTTTGGATAAATGTAGCAACTGTGCCACTAGTAGGCCAGTCGACTGTCCACAAAACAGCTGACACATCCATGATAACAATTGTTGGTCGACCCCATGTTCGAGAGGATGTTTCCACTCCCAAGTTCTGCTTCAATGCGGACTTAGCTGCAGTTCTCATTAAGCCATTTGGTTGGAACAGTGCGGGTGGGTATGCCGCAAGCTCTGTTGAGAATACATGGATCAAGTCAAGTTCGCGTTCGCTCATCAGCAAACCGATGACGCGTGCATAAATCGCTTCTTGGTCCATAACCAAGTGGGCACCCACCTTGATATGTTTCGTTTTACTTGCAAAGGTGATGACATGTTTGGAAATGGTGCCATAAAAGCCTTGTGGCCATGATGACTCGTACTGTGCCAGTTGCGTCTTTTCAATACTAACAGCTCTATCGGCATTGGCATCTGGAGATGCAAGCTGCCCTGTCTGAATATTGTATAAGTTGCCTCCTGGATGTGACTCTGGATCCATTGGGTCCATGCACTTAGAAAGGGAATCATGAAGTGATTGGCGATCTTCTCCATCATGTTTGATGCGACCTCCTGCCTCCTCTTTGTGGTACAGATGGAATGTTTCTAGGTGCTCACTCATATCTAGGAGGTCAGCAGTCAGACCCACACGAGCATTGAGGCTGTATACCCACGTGGCCACTTACCATGGGGAAAATAATCCCTGATTTAATTTTAAACCCTATAGAACTATTCAGTCTCGCCCAAAACCATAAAAACGACAGTAAGATCACCAAAATATCTCCACGACTGCCCGGGATATGGAATATTCCTTATTTCGGGGGGCGTTTGACCTCCAATGACCTTGAGTATTGACGAATGTGGGTCAAAACGACTCCCAAAGTATCTGCAACCCCTCCAGATCGACTCATCATCCTAAAAACGACACCAAGATCATCAAAATCCATCAAGTATTGACCAGGATATGGGATTTTTTCTCTGGCCATCTTGGAAAATGGCGGCCATATTGAAAAAGCCAAGCGGGGTTCAGGTGTACACCCGATGGATTCTTAAATGGGGTGGTATAAGCTTTCAAAATATGTAAAAATTTGCTTTATAACAAACAATGCAGGGTTCCAGTAAAATCAGGGTCTGTGCTCCCGGACTATAACTATAAATAGTTGAATTACTCTCAGTGCATTTAAATACAATGCCTTTCAATACAGAAATAAACAACTCACTGAGTGAGACCTTTTAAAATCAGATTGATAGGAGATATTCATAAATAATAATTTAATCGGCGCAGCAAAAATTTCTGACGTAGTATTTTTAGATGGAATAATTTCTTTCTTTGTAATTTTTAGATTTAATTCAAGAATCTTTTATCTTTAAAGTAAAAAAAATTAAATTAACTAAAAATAAGAACTAAAAATAATAAATTAAAGTAAGAAATATTAAAATAATTAGATAATGTTTTTTATTAAAGGATTTCACACTCACTCAACTGTACAGTATTTAGCATTTTTCTATTATCAATGTATATTTTCTATTCAACTGAATACAAGACGATTTAACAACTGGAAAACAGGCACAGGAATTTCAATGAAAGACACGTAGATTAACAGTTTTGGATCACCTGAAGCTCAGGGCCCCCAACCTTCTTTAGTTAGCTTTATAAGGCTAACTAACGAAAATATCACGACCTAACCTAACCAATCGTCAAGGGCGTACAGTTGACCTAACGATTGGTTAAGTTAGGTCGTGATATTTTCGTTAGTTAGCCTTATAAAGCTAACTAGAGAAGGCTGGGGGCCATGAACTTCAGGTGATCCACAAATTTATATGAGGATTACGATTAACAGAAAATAATTTCAACTCTAAAACTGTAACATTAAATCAGTTTTTTACTTTGAAAAATAGTTTCTATCCGAATTTATATATTTCTGTAATTTCTGTAGTTTTTGGTGGAAAAATAAACTTAAAATTTTCCAAGTACTCATTTTTTTTTTGCTAAGCAAGGGACTCCCCTGAGCACCTCCCTCGACTCCCAGATTAAGAAACTGCTGTAAGGATAGCTAATACATTATTTTTAACTTTTCCTTTTAATAGTTGCAATCAGGAACAGAAAAGTAAGTATGTACATTATACGGCAGGGTCGCCGAGAGGGCAGGGAAGCCGGGTTAAATCCCCGGGGCCCAAACCTCTAGGGGGCCCGGAAAGAGAGGGGCTAAAATCTAAAAATATTAATAAAGCAATTGATTAAATAACAGAGAGGAAATATCATATATTGGATCACCTGAAGATCAGGGCCCCCAGCCTCAATTATCAAATATCTTCGTTAAAATTAACGAAAATATCACGACTTGACCTAACCAATCGTCAAGGGTGTACAGCTGACCTAACCGGGCATTCAATTTAATTTATTATTATATTTGGTACTGTAAAGCAAAAAACAAGAATACATGGGGGCCCTGATTTTCAGGTGATCCCAAATTTGTACTTTGATAATAGAAAAATGCTAAATATTGTACAGTAATTACTGTTGTATTATTGTATACTGTGTGTATGTACCGTATAACAGGACCGGCGAGAGCTGCCACGGGCCCCGGGGAAGGATTTGTATGTGGGCCCCGCTGTTTACTCAGTAATTTATTATGAATGTTTTTTGTGTACCTAACAAGCAAACTGATTATATGTCCAAGTCACTATTCAAAACATACAGTATGATAATCTCTATAAAATGTATGTTCATTAATTATCCTATATTGATTGGATCACCTGAAGATCAGGGCCCCCAGCCTTCGTTAGTTAGCCTTATAAGGCTAACTAACAAAAATATCACGACTTCACCTAACCAATCGTTAGGTCAACTATACGCCCTTGACGATTGGTTAGGTTAAGTAGTGGTATTTTCGTTGGTTAGCCTTATAAGGCTAACTAAAGAAAGCTGGGGGCCTTGATCTTCAGGTGATCCCAGATTTGTTTTAACAATGCTTCAGAAATAATTGGCCATTTTTTTATTATTAATTAATATATACTGCACAATATATACGAGTATACACACACACACACACACACACACACACTAGTTTACATTTCTAAACTGTTAAAATTTAGAACACTTCCTCATGATGACCATCATTCGTCACTACAGTGCTTATTTGACGCTCTAACTCCATTCAAGCATTAGCAAGATTCTCTTGTGGAAATGGAGCCAATAACCTTTAATTTTTCGAGGGAGTTCTGCCAGATAGCTGGATTTGTCATGATACTCAAGTGTTTTAACATGACCTCATAGGTAAAAGTCCAGACACATCAACATGAACGGGACTCACCAAAAGTTAACGTTGGGTGTGCTATGTGACGGTCCTTCATAATCGGTTAATTTTTTTTTGACGATCGTACCGTGACTTAACATGTTACATACATATTTTCTTCCCCAACTAAGAGTTATTGGAGTTGACATAAGAAGCGTAATCTTTCACCAACTAAGGTGACTTCCCACTATGCAGTTGAACTTTCTTGACGCAACCCAGAGCTTTCCAAACTGGTGTGTCGCGACACATTAGTGCTTTTTGTATTTTGAAAATTTTGATTTTTCTATCAACAAAATCGGCTACAAGATAAACCACCTACTGAAAAATTATCTGATATTTGATAACAAAAATTAATTAATGTGTCGTGAAAATTGTTATGCTTAAATAGTTTGTCGCCAACGTTAAAAGTTTGGAAAGCTCTGACGCAACCTTTCCTCAGCGCCACCTCAATCGCCTGAGTTAACCTCTTTGGAATTTTACCTATGGGGGTATGTTAAACACTCGTGTATTGTGACAAACCCAGTAGTCTGACAGGATTCAAAGAAACAGAGGTCACTATATCCATTCCACAAGAGCTAATGCTTTAATGGCGTTCGAGTATCGAAATACGCATTGTAGCGACAAATGATGTTCATCTTGCGAAAGTGTTCTGAACCTTGGACAGTTTTTCAAAATGTAAACAACAATATAGAGTATTATACTTTATACATATTGATCGATAAGAAAGATGACCACTTGTTTTTGCGCCATTATATTTTGGATAGCTTGTATCTTCGACAGTAGGAGTTAACATGTTTCTAAGATATGTCAAAAGAAGGGTTTGGGGGGGGGGGCGTTTTACATTACTTAATCACTTTCAGGTTTATATTTCAAATAAAATTACTTTTCAACAATATGTAATAAAAAACAAGGGGATTATATTTCTTGTTTTAAATAAAAGTATTTAAAAAAGAAAACGATCCCCCAACCCCTCCAATCCCTCGCCCCCCCAAAAAACCTGTGGTCGCCTATTGCGTTCTTCGGTAATAGAGTACCTCTTTGGGGCCATTCAAAACCACGTTGTCCTTGAGGGGGAGGGGGGTATTGACGTTTAACTACGTGGCCAATACTAAACATTAAAATATCATGTTTATAATATTGTTTATCATCATATGCTCCAATTAATGCTCTAATATGCTCCAATATGTTAGTATGCATCCATTATGTTAGTATGCTCCAATAAATATTTTTTAAACATTCAAAATTACATTTTTTAGTCAAGATATTATTTTGAATTAAAGAAAGAAACAATTAATACAGTTTATTTAGAAGATATGACTTTTAATTCTTCATTTACCTCTCATTACCTCTCAATAATATCAGAAATCTAATATGACACCTTACATTTTATATAAGATTAAGAAGGGGTGGGGTAACATCAGAAGACCACGTGGTTTTGGAGTGGGGGGGGGGGGGGGTTAAGTCATTGGTCACAAATGGCCACAAGAGGGGGGTGCGACGGGTTTGAAAACCACCCGAAAAAGGACCACGTGGTTTTTGAAGGACACCTTTCTAGCGACGCTAAAAGTAGGATTCACGCTATAACTTACTGTATGACGACTGTACATGTAAAATCAATATAATCTGTATTTCATTAAGCAATATAAACTTCATAAAAGTTGCATTTTCGAAGTTGGTCGCACGCGAATTGTTAATTAAAGGTGAAAGTCATTATTATTTTTCAGACACACATTTTCTGAAATTGCTGTATCATGTGTCATGTGTCATCTTTATTATTAATCCTGTATAAAAAAAATATATATACTGTATATAAAAATGTCACTACACACGCATATATATATATATATATATATATATGAACTTGACCTTCGTGAAATGAGGAATCATCGCACAGAACATTTGAAAGTATATATATATATATATATAGAGAGAGAGAGAGAGAGAGAGAGAGAGAGAGAGAATGAAATATACAAGTTTTAATTTTTAAAATCTTCAAATTCGTTACAAATCTGTGACGATGTTGTTACTTTTAATTAAAATATTTGATGTCAGTCAGTTCGTCGTCATATGAAAGTGTTCTGAAATTGAAGAAACGTAACATGAAAAAGCTGTTTTTATTTCTTTTATGTACTTTTTGCACGTAATAATAATGTAATAACATGTAATCAAAGGTGGGCAGTTGCGCCGCAAAAAGTTGCGGCGCAACATTTTTGGTTGCGCTTGCGCTTGCGGCGCAACTTTTTGAAAAGGGTTGCGCTTGCGCGTGCGGCGCAACTATTTCAGCAGAGTTGCGGTTGCGGTTGCGGCGCTACAAAAATTGTTGCGCGTGCCCACCACTGCAGATATACATTAAATGCAAAGGTGGGCAGTTGCGCCGCAAAAAGTTGCGGCGCAACTTGCGGCGCAACATTTTTGGTTGCGCTTGCGCTTGCGGCGCAACTTTTTGAAAAGGGTTGCGCTTGCGCGTGCGGCGCAACTATTTCAGCAGAGTTGCGGTTGCGGTTGCGGCGCTACAAAAATTGTTGCGCGTGCCCACCACTGCATGTAATAACCAATGTACTAATTTATACAGTCACTTCAAAGGAAAACGCAAGGAATAAATGGTTGACGGGAGCTTCTCGTGAATATAGCAAGTGTAGTAGAAGCAGGGCTGTTGAGAAGGCGGGGAAGCCGGGTTAAATCTCGGGGGCCCCGGACCTCTAGGGGGCCCGGAAAGAGGGGGGGGATAAAATCTAAAAATATTAATAAAGCAATTGATTAAATAACAGAGAGGAAATATAATTAATGAACATACATGTTATAGAGATGATCATACTGTATGTTTTGAATAGTGACTTCGACATATAATCAGTTTGCTTGTTACGTACACAAAAAACATTCATAATAAAATACTGAGTAAACAGGGGGGCCCATATACCAATCCTTCCCTGGGGCCAGTGGCAGCTCTCACCGGTCCTGAGTAGAAGTATTACAGTTGCAGCTTAGTAGCTTATTGGGTTCGAACTGCCGTGATTTCATATATTTGTATCCGAGCCAAGCAGTGGTGTAGTGGGGGCATAACGAGAGCGGGGGGTGTTACGGCGTTCTTGCACATTTTTTTAGACGGAACGGCGTTCCGTTACTGTTTTACTCTAACAAGACCATACCTCTAAATAACCTGACATCATTGTACATTTTTTAAAAATCATAATGCGTGATTTTAAAAACAGGTATCTAATGCATCTAATTTTAAGGTATCTAATGTTGCACAAATTTTGATGTAAGTAATGAGATGATAGGTAAGTTTAGTGGTAGCATTTCTTAAAATTTATCTTACAGACATAGCTTTGAATATCAGTTATAGTTTAACTATCTCAACTACATGTCAATGAAGAAATACAGATTTTGATATTTGTATTTTTGAAATACAGAACTATGTACTCAAATGTATGTATGTACTCCGGTCTTTTTTTTTTAAGCTTGGACTACACTACATATATATACCTCTCCCCCGCTTAAGCAATTTTGTAGGTCTGTTCCGGCACTTTTTTCGCTAGGACTACACCACTGGAGTCAAGGCTTTTGTAGAAATATAGAAAAACACTCTTTTTAAAAATAGTCTTCTTCCCTACTGTTCTTCAGCAGTAATAGTTTAATTGGAAGGTATTTTGTTTAATCGAGAGAGAAAATTTTACTGTGTGTGGAAGAGGAAACGGTAATGAAGTTCACAAACATAGAACGAGTGAAGGTGATAAATAATAGAATTGTGAAGTGAAACCAAAAGACGACTGAAAGAAGTGAGTTGTTACGTCACTTTTGACTAAGAAAGTGAAATGGATTAGGGTTTTATCGGCAGAAGAGCCATGATGTTCGTAGTATAGGCCTATATTTCATATTTGAACATTTCTGAAGCTTTTTTTTTCGACTCCTCCTTCAGTTCTGTCATCGTTCTAATAACGACTAATATTTCAGCCTTTATTTGAATTCATCCTAGTGTCAACGTATTGAGTACTTTTCATTTTATGTAATCTGCCTTTGTGGTGTATAAAATTGCTATACAAAATGAAAATAAGAGGTTTCAGAGAAAAGATAGCTTCGGCACTACTACACCTTCCTGATCAAGGGAGGCATCCAAAGCGAAAATGTGCCAATGCCCATATATTGACAGTAATGACCAATAAGAACAGGAAAAAAAGTGACATGATATTGTAAAATTTGCTATGCAAAGCTGAAGAGTGAGAAAGGTTGAGCTGAAGCAAGAAAGAAGACAAAGCTTGTGCACACATACTACTCTCATTGTCCTGAAACTCTACTTTCTGCCGACAGTGTTTTGGAGAACATCATCACAAAGGCTAGTTCTTGTCATAGTTTAGTAAATCCTTTCAATCATAAAATGACGCCAGTGTGTGTTTGAATAAAGTATAATTATGTTTTTTTAATAAAGTGTCACTATTTTGTTTGTTTATATAAGGTTTACCTATCTTTTTTTTCAGTAAAGGGTAACTATCTTGTTTGTTTCAATAAAAAAGAAAATAATGATACAATAATAAGCACCCATTATTTATCTAAGTTTGTTATCTCAGTTTATCAAAAAAATGTTTATGAAACAGTACGAAATCGTTTGTAATATCAGTATTTGGTATCTGACATGACTCCGTGTCTAAATCCACTGTCAGTCACATATGACCGTCACGGCAGTCGATATTTTAAGCATTATTATTCCTTGGCATAAGGTCTAAAATTTCGTCGCATACCTTTTCAAAATTTGTGCTCGCTTCTCAGTTGCTCCGACCTCTCTCCCCACTAGCTTCCCTCCCTCCCACGTGCATTTTGTCATTTTTGTTTGTAATGGCGGAGAGGACAATTAAATAAATGACCATTATAGTTAAGTACGTATTGGCAATATTTTCCTTAAAAAAAAATGTAGACGAGAGAGAGAGAGAGAGAGAGAGAGAGAGAGAGAGAGTTTGTTTTAAAAAGCGAAAATCTCACTTATTTATTCTTCTTCCTTTTTATGTAATATTTAAGTCGGAAACTCCTTGCGATTGTACGTCCGAAATTGTACATCAGTTTTATTCTAGATTTTAGAGTCATATTGTATTCACAGTCGGAAATTTTTTGTTACATTGACCAACAAATATGTTGTACGATTCCGTATGTACACACACCGCACATAGATTGACAGTTTTCTAGTCGATCCAACAACTTCAACGAGAAAAGTCGCAGAGGAATTGGTTACTTCCAAATTTTCATTAGCGAAAATATTGAAATCACAGGGGTACCACGATTACAAACACATTTACTCTCAGCTCATATACGACGATGATTCTGATAGATGGCTGTAGTTTGCTGAAGCAATGAGACGAAAGTTCAACAGTGATCCAGATTTCGTTTCAAAGATCAAATTTTCAGGTGAATGTGTCTTCGGTTTAACGAGTAAAGAAAACAAACCCAACGTTCACTACTGGGCGAAGATAAAATACCAATGTACAATTGGGTAAACCCTTTAAAACGGCTACACTAACAGTTTGGGCAGGCATTGGTTATTCAGGACTCATTTCCTTTGACATATCGAGAGATACGATGGATGAAAAATGCTATTGCCAAGTATTGAGAAACAAAGTTTTGCTACAGCTTACTAATGGCGTTGTCAGGAATTGGCTTTATCAAGATGATGGAGCGCCGCCACATTACTCTGCAGCTGCTCGTGAGATTCTGGATATGAACCTTGCGAGGTCCTACTGAGTGGCCAGCCAGATCACCCGATTTAACCTCATGTGATTTCTGGCTTTGGGCTTATTTGCGTGACAAACTCTACACTCCTAGTTTCATCTACCCAAATGTGAATACCTTTGGCTGCAGAATAGATGAACAACTGAAAAGGATCCCACTCGATATGTTCAGAAGAACAATGAAGAGTTTGACAGAGAGAATCCAAATGTATCATAGTTCTTTCAAGATTAAATTACAATTTAACAAAATATTTGTGAATAAAATTCTTTTGGACTTTTGTTTGATTTGTTTCATCATTTGAATACTTATCTGTATAATGTTAACTAATAGTTGTATGTATAAAATCCTTAAAAACTTTTCTCCCACCCTGTATATAATGGAAACTTGTTAAAAGCATCTTTAAATTATTAATTTTTATTAACAGTTCAATTATTATTTAGAACTTTGTATATAAGCCTGCTTTGTCTACATTTATGACTGGCCTACATAATGGTGTTTCCAAGATGAATCATACATCCGAATTTATGACCAAGAGAAATGAATGTTCAAATAATTATTGTTAATGTAAGTAATTTATCAAAGATTTGACGTATACAGTTTTAATTTTATGGCTTTTATTATTAAGGGCATTTAAGAATATTGAGGTTCTAAATCAAATTTAAGTGTAGTTTACTATTTTTTTGTCGACCCTGTTTCATTCGATTAATTTTTGTTTTCAGTATTTAGCCATTATCAGGACATATCTTCACACATTTTATATAAGAAGGATATAAGAAGGATATAAGAAGGATAATATATATATCCCCGCAAGGGGGTTCTAAGCTCGTGCTCTTTGTGCTCGTTTGTACGTGCTTGTTCCTGGAGGTTTCACGTGCGCCCTCCCGGCCCTAGCACCCAAGGATGATGGGGCTCGACCCTGCAGTCCTTGTCATCCTTGGTCTTTTTCCACTTCGACTGTCCCCTCCACCCTTTCTTTTTCCTCTTCTTTCCTCTCACTTTTTCTTTGTTTTTTCCGCTGAGATATGCCTTTAAATAGAGGCGAATCGGTTCTTCCTAAAAAAAAAAAAAAAAAAAAAAAAAAAAAAAAAAATATATAATATATATATATATACACAACTATATATATATATTAAGCTTTAAACTATAGCCAATCTCCGTTTAGAAATACTCGTAGATTATCTTTTACTTACTGTGTTAAAAAAAAATGTAGCTACAAACATGGGCGCCCGCAGGATTTTTTTCCAAGGGGGGGCAAAATTTAATGTATTAATAGGTAGGGACCGGAGCAAGCAAAAAACTTTGACCCCTTAGGAACCAGCAGGTTAATTCTAAGCAAGTTTAGTGTTGCATTTTCTGTATGGAAAATGCAAATATATATGTGTATATACATGACTTACATGCACATGATAACAATCATTTATTTTATTTATAACAGAAACATGATAGAATGAAGAAAAAAGCACACTGAAGTAAATGTTGTACCTAATTTGAAAACGGTGTTTCGAGCATCACCTACACTGCTCATTTGAATAGGAATGTAGTCGTCTGCGGTCACTACCAAAATTATGAACAACCTTTTCCATAAAATCAGTTTTTGTTGGAGTTGATTTCTCCCGGTGAACAAATAAAAAGGTAGCAACCTTTTATCATGCACACAAATAAAAATTTTCACCCTTTAGGAGGCAGTTGGATACTTTCAGCAAGTTTAGGATATAAATATTTTCTTAGAAAATATTTAATATATTTTCTTGGCATTTCCAAGGGGGGGCAAGCCCCCCCCTTGCCCTACCTGCGGGCGCCCATGGCTACAAAATAAACTTTACAATTCCTAAATTAGACAAAAACGTTCACCATTAATTATTACAAAATGTATTTAGGGAGATGTGGCGCGGCTGGAAATAATTTCGATCATCATTTTAAAGTTTCAGAATGTTCATAAGTTGAATTCGTTCTATCTCAGTGGTTCCCAAGCTTTTTGAGTCATTACTCAGGAGAGTAACCAGACTTTTAATTCTATACGCAGGCAGGATATACACTCGTTAAATATGTGTAAATATAGTATTTTACTGTGGGATATTTTGTATTAATGACTTTAAAAAATCCTTTCGAAATTTTT